>OX421971.1:42185628-42363128 GCA_949128135.1 Parasteatoda lunata
TAAACTAATAATAAAAAGGATATGCATTATATTTTCCTTTTTTTATTAATAATAAAAAGATATGAAATATTGCATTAGTGTTTTAAATAAAAAAAAAATAACTCAGAGAACAAATAGATAAAAGAAATAAATATTAAAACTACTTCAATGGCCATCAAATAAAAGATTAAATGTTTACTTTAATGCACTCTATTGACTTCTTGTAAACAATTTTACATGAAACCTTTTATCTCAGTTATTAAAGTTTTTTTTTTTTTTTTAAAGAGAAAATAATTTCATGTTTCTTTTTTAACCTTATCAATTTCTCTATAAATAACAAAGATGTTTTCCATGTTAGAGTCAAAGGTGTTTTTCACGCAATTACAAAATTTTTTTATTTAAAGACATTGCCATGTTTCGTTAGATAAACCTAAATCGAATTTTGAATGTTAAAGTATACAGTTAAACTACTACGTTACTTATTGAAGAGAATTATAATTAATTAGTTTCTGATTTCATAATAAATAAAAATAAGTAAATGAGGGATATTTCACTATATGGCACGAAACTTGTCTTCTCAAAAGCATTTCATTCACTTTCTTGTTTTTTAAACATTTTGTTTTAAGACATTTAGTGTATTCTGGTGTAAATGTAATTAGGATATGATGGTATATTTATTTTTAAATAGCCATTTCTTCTGGAGGAATATCTTTGGACAATGTTTCAAAATGTATACATGGTTGTTTAATTTGTATTTGTTGAATTATGATAATGATAATCAATACATATTATAAAATAAAGCATTTGTGTCTTTATGTCTGCATATTGGATTGCACGCATACTGTAGGCACTAAAATTACGACATTCAGTACGAACTTAAATAAACGTAAATGTAAAAAAAAAAGAAAAGAAAACTACCAAGTCTATTTTTTTATTTTTTATTTTAATTCCGAAGCTTTTAAGAAATTCTCATTGGTTCAGGGGAAACCATAGTTTTAAAAACTACAGATGATTCAGTTTTGTAAATTCTTTCAAAGATAACATCATTGAAATTTGCAAGATTATCACTTTAATCAAAAGAGCTGTTTATTGTGCGTTCTGTTATACTTTATAATTTTTTATTCGCTATGATTATCTAAATGATCAATGAATTCTACACATTTAGAAACTTTTATTGGAAAATAAATAGATAATTTTGAATGACATAATTTTTTTTAATAGAAAAATATCGCAAATAGAAAGAAACCAAACTACTGATGAATTTAATGGCAATTTACGTGTTAGAACACTTTTTGATTTACTTTTAACTTTTTTTCTTAATAATGCTCTTTTTTTGCTTTCACTTAAAAAAATAAATTCCTGAAAGCTTTGAGTTCATTAAAAAACCATTTACGAGTTAATAGAATTAGAGTTATGATTAACTTATGATCTTTTGCGCCATTTAATTGTTACCAAAATGGTAAAGAAAGAAAAAATAGATATTATAAATCGCTCAAGAAAAGATTTTTGATTTTTTTTAATTGCATGATGAATGTATTAGAAGTTACAGGTATTCGTATTTTACTCAGTTGAAAAAATACAATTTATGCTTTTTTTTTCCTTTTATTTTAAAAAAAGAGAAAATTTTCTTGAATAATGAAATAAAATTTTTCAATATCTTCAATAAAATGCGGTTTTTGCTTATTTAATACTTTTCGGAAAAAAGTGAGTGTTACATTTAAGTTTTACAGCAAAATATTGAAGTTAAGTTTCATCTCAGATAAAAACGTAGAAAGATACGGATGTATATTTCTGATTAAAGATATTCAATCTCAATTAGTTGGAAATGTTAATAATATAAAAAATTCTTTTTAAATTTAAATTAAATGAAGAAAATAAATAAGCATATCAATTCATATCAAATCGTTATCTATAAAAATAAAATAAAGAGTCTATGTGTGTCTGGGTTTGTGTCAGTTTGTCTCTCTTATAAATTCAGGACAATTTTGGCTAGTTTCTAAAAATTTAGACCTTGAGTTAAGGGGGAAATTGTCTCAAGATTTTGAAAATCGTTCAAAAATTTACTTAAGTCGCTTTGTTTAAGAAAAGCGTGAATAATAATTCTACGATATTTAATGCCATGCACAATGCTTAATTTTGGCATTAGGTACTAATTGAAACAGAAAAAATAAGCTGCGTACGGAAAATCAAAATTTTTGGAGAAATAGTACTAATTAGTTTAAAAGAAACGTAAAAAAAAAACACCAAATGGTAATCTGAGTGAATGATCATTATTTAATTTATTTAATAATAAGCACTACTGGTATTATGGTATGAAGTATAGTTTTAATAGTTACCAAATACACACCAATATAGGTACGAACTATTAACATATCTTGGATTTATTAAAAAAGAACTAATTCTGAGCAGTTTTACTATGGTTACTGACTGGGAAGAGTTTTTTTACAGCCTCTTTTGAGGAGAAAATCGTTTGACTGCGGTAAACATTGACTATTATGAGTTGGTTACGGGAACGGGCATCATGCTAAATGATACCGAATGTAGTTAATCTTTATTTTGACGGGATAAACTACTGAAAACGAGATTTTTCTCAATCTTATAAAGGCAAGTCACCAGCAAGGGCAAATCATAATATATACATATATAAAAACATAAATTATTTTAAGTTCATTACTGATTTATTGATTATTAATTTTATGAGTATTTTCCTTACTGATTTTCTGTACAAAGAATGTATATTCAGCTAATGAATAAATAAATGAGTTGCAAATGATTCTTATAATATTATCCTGTAGTAGAATAATTTAGATCCAAAAATAGAAGAAAAAAAAGTTTTCCTATTCGGAAATTGTGTGTGCGTTTTTTCATCAGAAACATTCCCCTTAAAATATTGAAATTATAGCTTATAATTATATAGACCGAGACATACCATCATATGAATATAGTATCAGTAATGCGAAAATTTATCTGGTCAAACGTGAAGACAGTAAAAATACATATTTGCTGTGCAGTTTTAAATAACTAAAAATTTTCAAACATATAATATCAGGACAGATGTTCTAAGAACTTTCCAATCGAGCTAAAATATGTTATTTTTTTAAGTTTATTTAGTGCTCACAGAATTAGGGAGATAGAATTTAAGCTGAGTTATTTACTTTGCAAATAATATAAATTAGAATAATAAGAAATATTTAGCTTATATTGAAATGAAGTGTGAAGCATATGTATTTTCAGAAAATAATGTTGCTTTTTAATATTTTGAACTTGTAACAGATTATTCATACTTAATTAATTTACTGTGACAATGAAAATAATAATAGCAAATTAATTAAATAAACTTATTTAATGAAAAGGTAAACGTGCTTCGTTGTCTCCATAATCAATTTCGTAAATTTCCCAACACCAATAGGAATGGAAATTCTCTAACGTACTACGTGTAGATTATAAATGGTGCATATAGATCTATGGAATGAAATTGGGGATATCAACTTTTAAAAACAAGTTTAGTTTAATAATTCAAAACTTTTTTTCAGTTTATCGCAGAAAGAGTTATAGTTCATCACTTATATTTTCGTTTTTTGCACGTTTTCAATGTATTGTTGTATTTAACCGCTTCTATGATTCCCAGTTATATCAAATTGATGTAGCTTGCAATTAATTACTATGCTGAGAGATCTCTGCATAATTTATGTGTATGGTTTTATTCATTCTTATGGTTTTTTTTTAACTTGTACTTTACTTTTAATTTACTTTTTTTTTCCTGTGTGTTATTGACCACCTGCAGAGAACTTCGTATTTAACACATAGCTAGTTGTCGATCATTTAGCTGTTTCAATACGTTAACTGGAAGTGGATTCTATTACTTTCACGTAGGAGGTGGATTCATTATACGATACTGTATACTTACTTTATTCCATGCGTTCTGTTTCTGTTTTTAGATTTGGTCAACCAACTTAATTTACGATACATTTCAAATATATCTTTCGTAGAACTGTAGAACTTTATCAAAGCTGTAATCGCGATTTCTCTTTTTCAAATTTGGTGATCTATCTTAATTTATGATAAATTTTAAATATATCCGTGTAATATATAATAATATTTACCATAAATATAATGAAGAACTGATGAATGTTAGCGAAGTTTTAGCTGCAATTTCGGTTTTTAAATATAAACGCTAACTTAATATAAGATGAATTTCAAAAATATTCTTTATATGTCTTAATTTTTAAACGTTTCTATATTTTTCAGTTTGTAATTGAACACTTGCATTCTACTGGAGAACTTGCAGAGAACTCCATAGGTGACACATACCGAGTTGTAGATCACGTACAAGGTGATTTCTATAGACTACAATGTAGACTAACCTTTTTCATGTGCTAATTGTAATTATCTATTGCTTTTTTAATGTTTTTACCTTGTTTTGTCTACAGTTGTCTTTGTAATCTGACATTATAAATAAAACTTCAGTGAAAGAAGATCATAATATTTATTTGTACATGCGAATAAACATTTCAGCAGAAGGAAAAAAACTAATTTTTACATTGTTTCTATATAAACCTGGTAATAAAATTTTGAAAAAAAACAAACTTTATTTTTCCTTCAAAATATAATTTTTTCAGAATTGGAGCTAAAAGACTATTTTATTATCCTTCAAAAAAAAAAAACTTTAAGCAATTTCATTCTCGGAGTTTCTCAGAAAAAAATATATCTTTAGCAATTTGCTTGATACAAATTTCTCGATCCCAAGTTACAAAAATATCATTGGATAAGCATGAAAATCTCGGTTTCATAAATTTTATCTAGTAGAATTGTTTCCATGGATTTAATAAAATATCACAAAAGAAGGAGAAAAATATATCAACGGAATGGTGACAAAGAATGGAATGCATTTGAGTATTTTTCTGAATCAACAAGACACAGAGAGTCTTTTGTTTTTAAATTACACTCTTTTTCCCGATTCTTCTGTAATGTGATTACATTGGCAAAACATACCGAAAATACTATACACTTCATCAAAAGCTTTTAGTTTTCACTTTCCATTGAAGAAATATATTTTTGGGAATATAGAAATTAGATTTTATTTTGAGAGAGTTATTAACTTTATTAATGACGATACCATCAATAAAAAATTACTTGAGTATCTTAAAGAACAAGGTACTTAAGTATCATCTCGTCGACTATTTTCACAAACACCACATAAAATTCAATTAAGTGACTTCCAAATTTATTTTAACATAGTAAATAATTGTAAATAATGTAGAATTGGAAAAAAAATATAATTTTGAAATATTTCAAATTTTTATATAGACAATGTACAAAATATTAAAACAAAAAACTTTGCAAGAAATATGCACTTTTCTACTTTCTTATGCTAATGAAAACGCTCTATAAAACACGTTGTAATATATGGTAATCCGATATAAAATTATTTTCAGAATGAACTAATATGTTTAACGTGGTAATACGTAAGTAAAGAAAACAATAATAAAAATTATGACCATATACTTAATACCAAAATGTATGTTATTTTACTCACTAACTGATTCACTCATTGATTCACTACTTTGAAAATTCAATAATTTTCCCATTTCCTGATTTTCCCATTTCCTGATTTTCCAGTTTACTGATCACTAATTTGATGATTTTCTAACACGCCAATACACTGCTATATTATTTTACATATTTTTTCGATTTTTAAATTTTTCTATTCATTAACACGTCGATTAATGGATACAACGATAAGCGAATTTTTTTTAAATATTTCTTTCCTAAATTATTGATCAAGAAATTTATCAATTATTTTTTTTCCGAATAACAATTATATCTAACACTTCTATTATAAGGTAATATTTCCTGTAATATTGATTTGTTTTAATATAAGATGTAATGTTGTAATAATTCCTGATTTATTAATATGCTCATTTCACAATCATTTGACTCACTCATTTCCAGACTAGTTTATATTTCCTTTATTCACTGGTTATATGACGAATTATTCATATTAGTAATCACTGGAACTACGTATTTTGATATTAAATGGCGATAGCTTAAGTCTATATTATCTTTCCCCTTGGTAACAAAACTTTATATATAAATATTAACAAAATATTAATCTGATTATAACGTTTAAAATATGCTTTATAATTCGAGAAAAAAAATTTCCTATTGTTTTCTTAAATAATTTATTTTAAAACTATGTGCCAAAATAAAATCTCTTAAAAAAAGAATTAGGTAAAGTTGTAAAACAAAAAGCATTCAAAAAAGAGCAAACTCTTTTATTCCCGTACTTAAATGCTTTCAATAGAGAAGCAAGAATCATTAAATTATCAGAGTTCCTTCTTACCCTGCACTTTTGTATGCTTTCAACGGAGTATTGCCTTTGATCGTAAAATGTAATTTTATTATTTCCGCTTTTATTCGCACACTAAACAAATTAAACCTAAAACGTTGATGATTTATAAGATTCTCTTAAAGTAGTTCCCAAAGTATTCTTTTCAAGACAATAATAAGGAATAAAAGTACTATAAAATGTAAATTTGTTTCCTTTTAACATAGATTTAATTAAGACATACGATTTTATTTTTAATACCATCAACAGATATTTCTGATGTCTGTAATTTTATTGAGTGCTTTGCTTTTATGGATTTTGGATGTAAAAGAACTGCTAAAACATTAATGGAAGGTTGTCAGACATGAAATATGCTGTTCAATATTTATAGATAGTCCAGTTCCCAGGTTCATTAGTATTCTCATTATAAAATTCATATAATTCATTCGTATATTTATTTATTTATTTTTTTTGCTTTACCATAATCAATAGTTTTCATTTATGCACTCGTTTTAAGAAAAGATTTTCATAGTAGCGGTCACCATAGCAATGTATATTTCCTCATTCTCTGATTTTCTAATTCACTGATTCACCGAATAACTGAAAATTTGAGTGATTACTAATAAGTCATATAATTATCTTTCTTTCACTTAAATAATTATTATTTTAATGTTGCTAGAAATGAGCCTCACAATTTATCATTTATATTAGTAGTTTTTGTGTTAAAATTGGCAACATTCTCACTCTCTTGTGGATTTGTTTACAAGCAGCGTTCTTCGAATATTCTAATATTATTTTGACAAAATTTTATTGAAACGTAATTGAATTTCTTTTCGAAATTTTACGTTTAAGTACTTTGCAATATGGGTAATCCAAGAAATCGAAATAATGGACGAAAAAAGAAGTTTCATGGGAATAGATTTACAAAAACAATCAGTGAAGCAAAATCGTTTTCTTCAACTGTTGCTCCTACTGCAAGTGAAAAAAAACTTGCTTTACATGATAAATCAAAAACTATTCCACTACAACAGCTTAGTGGAAATCAAATATTTGACATGAATATTCTGTCGATTGTTATACAATGTTTATGTTGTCCCATGTGCTTTAGTAATGGGATGAGCCCTCTTCAAAACACAACATTTGGTCTAGCAGCTAACATGACAGTGAGATGTCAAAACTGTTCTTTTACTAATACGTTTTGTACTTCACAGATAGTTAATAAATTGCATACTATAAATGCTCAACTTGTCTTTGGATTGAGACTTATTGGAAAGGGGTATTCTGCAGTGAAGAAAATGTGTTCTGCTCTGGATATTGATTGCCTATCAAAAACTGCCTTCAGATGTATGGAAAAGAAACTTTCCGATGCTGCTCAAATCACAGCTATGGATTGTATGAAGGAGGCCGCTGCAGAACTTCGAAGCAATCAGGCATTGTCTCAACAGTCTCTAATTCAGTGTGGGGTCTCAGTTGATGGGACATGGCAAAAAAGAGGATATTCTTCACTGTGATTTCAGTAAATACTGGAAATGTATTGAACACCGAAATCTTGTCAAAAGTGTGTCGAATGTGTTCTAACAGGAAGGCACACATCTGTTCCAAACATTCAGGAACATACAACTCAATGGAAGTTGTTGGAGTGTATCTTGTTTCGAAAGATCTGCTGAAACCAGAAAGTTGGAGTACGTAAATTTTTATGGTGACGGGGATAGTAAGGCATATGAAGCAGTAAAGTACATATACGGAGAAGATGCAGAATGTGCAGTGAAGAAGTTCGTGAATATCGGTCACATCCAAAAGCGTTTTTGCACCAGACTGCGAAAATTAAAAACAAAGTACAAAGGTCTTGGTGGTCGGGGAAAGTTAACGGATGTTTTCATCGATCGTTTACAAAATTACTATGGGATTGTCACACGCAGCAATATCAATGACTTGGACAGCATGCAAAATGCAGTTATTGCTGCATTCTTCCATTGCTTCTCTAATGCACAACAACAATTGCATGGACAGTGTCCTGTTGGAGAAGACAGTTGGTGTAAGTTTCAACGAGCCCGTGCAAATGTGCAAATCTATGAGGACAAAAGTAAAGGGTTCCCTAAATCAGTCATGCAAACTATCAAACCAACTTACATGCAATTGTGCGATAGAGATCTCCTTCAAAAGTGTTTACACAGACCCACTCAGAACGCTAACAAGAGTTTTAATGGCATTGTTTGGAAATTTGTCCCTAAGGAGGTGTTCGTTGAATTGCAAACATTACAATTTGGTATGTGGCTGTTATTCAGTTTAATAAAGGTTTTCTGGGACTGAAAAGCATACTCGATATAGTTGGAGTCAGCCCTGGCAATAAAACTTTAATAGGTTTTACAGAACGTGATTTTGAGCGTGTGTATGAGTCTCAACGCCATTCATTAACTAATGTAAAAATTGTCAGAAAAAAAATAGGATTGCAAAAAAACAAAAAATTTGTAAAATTGAGAAAGAGAAAGGTATCACATACAAATCGGGAGAATTTTAGAAGTATTGAAGCATTTTTAAAATAGAAATGATATAATTTATACTTTAAATGCCTTTTTCTCAGAATGTAATGTCACGCAAAAATTGTAACTTTCAAAATTCATTATTAAAAAAGTTGTTGATATATTTCAATAAAAAATTTTATGTGTATTATGTATAATGTTTTCTAGTGCTTGTGCAACAATTGTTTTAAAATATTTAATAGTTTTTTATTATTGGTCTAAAATGTGAAATACAACGTGAAAAAGTTGACAAAAATCTCATAAAAAGTTTTCGATTTTCTATAAAAAATTTAATTATTCAAATATTTTTATGATTGTAGTCAAATCACTAGACAAAATTTTGCTCTTTATTTTGATAATAACACTTTTTTGATACAATAATTTTGGTGAAGTATATCCCTTCCCAAGTTTTATGGAAAAAACATCAATTTTTTCTTGTTATTTAGCTTTTAAAAACAAAATATAATATAAATTTCTAATTTCTCTTATTTAATATTAGTTTTTACATATAATAAATATAAAAACATAATTAAAGTGTCAAAACATACATATAAAAACATAATTAAAGTCTTAAATCTGTGCTAGTTAAGTTTTCATTTATTAACTGGTTATAAGAAGAATCATCCATAATATCGGTTTCCAAAATTATTCTAATTTGCTGATCCATTGATTTTTCATTTCACTGTTTCACTTATTGCCCAATAAGCCAATTTATTGATTAAATGATGCATTTTTTACTAATTCACTATTTCTACTATGCATTCTTACGCCAATTCATTTTCATGCCTAGATAACAGACTCATTCCAAAATATCAAATCATTAAATACAGATTTGATAATTTCATAGTTAGCTACTCTGTCGATTTCTCGATTTATTATTATGCTCACACTAAATAAACTTCGCAGCCTCATTGAGTCTTTGTTTTCATTGTCTTTTTAAGGTTTCCTTCTCATTGATAAAAAAACAAAATAAGTATAGTAATCATGGCTTCATGATTTGATAAATGATGCCAATAGCTGAAGCTTTTTTCATAAAAATAAATAAATGCAAACATATTAAAAAAATGCAATATGCATTTTGTTTTAGATTGCATTGTCGAAAACTATATGAGTTCAATAAAAACTACCTTTTTCTCAATCTTTTTAAATATCTAAAACGATGCGTAAATATATTGGATATAAACTCTTAGAGGAAGAATTGGAGGAAGTCATAAAACAGAAAGCATTAAAAAAGAGCTAACTCTTTAATTTCGTACTTAGTAGCTTACGATACAGAGGCAAAGAGCATTAAATTATCGTAGATCTTTTTTTCAACCTACCCTTTCCTGTGCTTTTATCGGAGTATTCCCTTTGATCGTAAAACTTTATTTTATTCTTTCCACCATTATTCACACACTGAAGAAATTAAACCCAAAACAAAGATTTTCTTTAAAAAATTCACAAAACATCCTTCCTAAGTAAAATGTTAACTTAATTCCTTGTAACTTTCATTTACTAAAGAAATCTGATTATTATTTTTCTATAACAATCATCAGATGTTTCATCAACAAGTTTTTTTTTATTGTTGTTAAGAGAGGTTTTTTTTAATAATATTAATGAAGAGTGACAAAGGAGCTACAGAGTTTTTAACAAACATGAAAACATTATAGAACAAAACTCACAAAAACTGTATAATAAACTACAAATTATTTAGTATCTTCTGTAACCACCATAACATGCTTAAGAAATATTAACACTCTGTACAATATCTGGCAAGTTCCTAATATTAACAGCCTACAAACAACAAGTTCCTAAATAAAGTAATATGATGTTTTCCCCTTAATATTTATCATTAGACGAATGAGATTCCAAATGCTTTTATTTCGAGTAAATAAACAATTTTGGCCTAGGTATATCCCATTATGGAAAAGAAAACGGGTAGAAAATACAGTATCATATAAGTAACAATGTATTAAGTATAAGCATTAGGTTATATTTGGTAACTAATCCACTAAATGGCATTTCCGGCAAAATTAAATTCCTAGTGCACTTTAGCATCCAAATAGAGTCTCGGTGCTGCCATCTAGTGTGGCAGAAACTAGACGTCCAAATTAACATGGCCAACGGTATCTCACCCATTGTGGTAGCCATTGTAGATACCACAATTGCTACCACCAGAGTACCCAATACCAGAGTAGATACCACGTCTGGAGAACCGCACTAGGTCTGCCCATCGGGAAGACTGATTGAAGACCATTGGAAAAAAAAGTAATCCACTAAAACAAAACTAATTACCCTTAATAAAATTTGGTTAATTTGAATATTTACTTTTAGTATGGTAATGATATAAATCGGAATTGAGTAGTTTAATATTTGTAAGAATCAATTGGAAATTCTAATGTTTAAAATTTGTAATGTATTTTCTTTAATAGTGACAATTTTATTTGTCTTACTTATAATATTATGATGTACTCTAGTGTATATAATTACAAATATATATTAACTTCATTCATCACCACTAGAAAGATAATTAAGGTTAATTTGGCCCCTCACGTTTCATGTTACACTATAATTAGAAAAATAACTTGCTGAAAGTTTTAAGTGTTTCAGATTTTTCCTAATCTGATGCCAATTAAGTGTTTATTAAATATTTATGTGTTAGTAGTATAGAAACGCATTGCATAGAAACGTATTATATATTCAACCTTACATCTAAAATGACAAGAGGAACCAGAATGGCACCTTTGGTATTTTAGTAGGAATCCCATATCCCCAGATAGTTGTTACAAGGTACCTTATGGTACATATAAGGTACACAGTTTCATTAAAAAAGCAATAATATTTCAAGATATCTATTTTTATTATTTATAAAGAAAAGGGAACTCAATTACTTCAGAATCTAATGTATACGGATAATTGAAAAGCCAGTGATCCGTTTAGTCAATATTTTTCGTTAACCAAACCGAATAAATTACCATAAAATTTCGATGATCAAGTCCATTGTACGTTTTTATGAAACTATGATAATATTTTTAGATTATGGCAGTCTAACTGATCTACACACAAACAATCTGGAAATGACCAAACGGTTCTCTTCAGTCTTTCTAAATATACATCAATGTTTAGTCTTTCTTGTGTTAAAATCAGAAAAATGCAATGTAAAATTCAAGTCATTAAATATTTATTACGCAGATAAGGAGTTGATGCCACAAAAATACAATCACTGAATACGGAAAATGTTTGCAAGTGTACTTGTTCTTTACAAGTAATTGATGGAAAAACTTCTATAACCCAGATCTCCAGTTCATATTACTGCCCTTACAAAAAGCACGGTGTTTTTGTGGTTATTTTGAGGTTGACAGACGTAAAATAATACATCTAAGGTAGAAAATGAGGTCATGTTTTGCACCAAAAATGACCCCATTAATAAGCCTCAATTTCAACCTCATTTACACCTCACAGCATCAATCTATTATGTAAATTAGAAATAATTTTAGTTTAGATCAGGTAAAATTATTTACTCCCTATATATACGTATTTTCATAAAGTAATTTGTAAAGTAATTGTAGAAAAAATAATTTGCAAACCTCAAAACAACCTCATATAAACCTCAGAAATACCTTAAATTTTTCCAAGTGTGTATTAAGTACTTTGGGTGCATCATTTACCATAAAATCTATATTTACCGTGATATATTATTCCATAACTTTTGCAGTAATATGTATTTAGTTAGAGTGATTCCAGTGATATTATGATAATTATTACTGTAAAAGCTACGGTATATAAATTTTTTTTCTGAAACATGCTCCTGAAGGAAAAAAAAATATTATAAAATGTAGAGCGATTTCTTTAAATACCGGTACTTTTCACCGTAAGTTTGTTCAGAATTTTTTTTATACATTATGATGCAATTCTTTAAATATCTTATTTGCAATGAAAAAATAAATTTTTAATTAAAAATTTCAAATATTTCGTGTATTTATTAGAAAAAGAAAGAGAAAAAAAACATACATTACTACAATATTCCGAGGCAAACATTTATTACAAAAATATGCATTCTTGTAATACGCCATAAACGAATTTTCGTATAAAAGCATACTCTGCAATTTTAGCAATTAAAACGGAACTATTGCATATAATGCAAATGAATGGATTTACGATGTCTTGTAGCATATTTCTTGATTGGTAACTCAGATTGAGATAATTTCATGAAGTCGGAATGCAATGAAGTGGTTCCCTCCTATGAATAAAACTTTGTTTCCCTCCTGAACTAATTTCCATTTATTACTCCACAGAAAACAATATATTGCCTCGTTACACGACTTCTAATCAAAAGCCAATTCGACTGTAATCTGCTTCACTTGATTCAATAAGTTCGAAGCGAGTTCTCACTACTCTAGATAGATCATATGCACTACATGATAATCTTATCCTTAATTTCTTACTTTAATTAGAATGGGATGAGTGGTAATATATAATTAAAGCATATTATTGAATTTTACTGAGTTTTGTTTCCCTTTCATTTATAAAATTATGTGGGACCTGCGAAATTATTTATCACTAAATAGGATTTTCTGTTAATTAGTATACGCTTTTTTTTTATCGGAATTTTTATCGAAATAAATGGAGTTTTAAAAATATTTATATTAGATATGTGAATTATTTTTCTTTACTTTCTAATAATTCCGAATTTTTAAGAATTTAAAAATAAATAAACTGTTCAAAATAAAATTGAATTTACTGTCGTTATTCGAATCAGAATTTGTCTAGTAATTATTATTTTAACTTTGCGTCAACATCTTCTCTAATTTGCTATTTTTTATTAGAAGTTTAATTGTAGTACGTATAGCTAAAAACTTTTTTTTTATGTAATTATTATAGTTCTCACTGGGTACCAATCAAAATGGGTTATTAAGTGAAAGAACCCATTTTTTAAATATTGAAGGAATTAAACCGGTTGCAAGAATAGCACATCAGAAAAAAGCTTTAATTGTTTTCATAGTAATTATATAAACCTTTAAACCTTTTTTTTTTGTTTGATTGCTTTATAATATGTTCTAATGTGTTGTAATATATTGCATTGTATAGTATTGTACTGCCGTACTGTACTGAATTGTTCCGTACTGCACCGTACTATTATGTAATGTACAACATTTGATCGCATTGCAGTGCAGTATACAATACATTGCAAGTGCAGTATACAATACATGCAGTATTTATACTTCAAATTAATCCCGTGAAGTACAAATAAGAAAAATTCTACTCCACACCAAGGTATTTCTATCTAAGATTATAAAATTTTTCATAGTTTTCTTGTTTGTGAAAGTTCTTTGCAGCAAAAGGGAACCAATTTCGGAATTATATTGGAAAATTTAAACCGATAATTTTTTTTAAATGTATTATATAAATAAAAGTATTCAATACTTTTTTAATATATCTAATCATTCGAAAAATGTGGTCAACTTCTCCTTAGAAAAAATGTGGTCAATTAAATTGTTTTTCTTTTATTGTAATTGTACTCAGTGCATCGACATCATTAGGCGTTTTATTGATGCCTTTTTATCCCTTCATTCCAAAGAATTTGATCAAAGATATAAAATTTTCAGTGGCCAGTAATGTATTTGGATGTTATCAGGGACTGCATGGCAAAATCATTGAATTAGACCTTCCATTGATGACTCTCAACCACTTAACTTTCCAAACTGTGTAGATTTTGGTTTTTCATGGCCTGTAATGCATTGGATGTTACCAAGGATTTCAATACGCCTTTGGCAAAATGCATTATTCTATTCGACAATTTCCTTATGGATGAAAGCAGAGAAAAGCTACTTCGCCGTCATCAACAACAAAATCTTTTGCAACGATATCCTATATTTACTCATCATTTGCATCATGCATTATAATCGTAATCATACTTAAATACACTCAATTGATATTAATACGATAATTCATTCTAGATCCAATTAATACATTTTATTTACCAGAAATATCATAAATAAGGATATACAATATTTCAGATAAATAAAATTTGAGATCCATTTTTAATGATACAGATTTATGATAATAAGAGATTAATGACCTGGTATTAAGTAAAATAGTTAGATATACAGCTCAGAGTAAACCATCACATGCCTCATCAAACCCAGTTTCGTCGTCGAAAAAAAAAAATAACTATTGGGTTCATTAATCGTAATTATTATGAATAATATTTTAATCGGATTGGTATTTATAAATCTTCATAATTCCAGACACAAATTCTACGTTATTATTGATGAATTTAAATCTTTAAAACAAGCTCTCCACAGTTAAGTTTAATCATTATAGATAGACACTTTCCAGATTTAATCACAACATATGATAAATCGAGGTAAATACTGGAACTCCAATAAACTCCTGCATTTAAAGCCGTCTCGTTTAAGTCCTCATTAAAATAAATTAATGAAATTTCTCTTTGTTCTACACTATTCAGTTGATTTTCAATTTGTTTAAATACATGTATTTAAATTCAAAATTCAGTACTTTGGGCTTATTGAAAAGCGCTAAAGCTTCAGAATCAACAATAATTGAAATATGTTTCATGCAAATGCTATTTCATCCTATATTATTCGAACAATATTTAATCTTTGTCGTAAAATTCAGATTTCAGTAATTTGTTTAGGCATTGTGCATATTTATGGTTATGTTTCAAATAAATGGTTAAAAAAATACATTAGTGTATAATGTGTTAATGATAAGTCAAATGTTTTCATTATATAAAAAGTTAGCTTTTATTTCCTAATCATATACAAGTAATTCCTATCTAATTATAAATAGCTCAAATTAAGCTTATTTCTGGGAGAAATGGGTAGCACAAGTATAGGGAAGCTCATTCACTTAGAAAAAAGTCCTAATGAACGGTTTACCAAGATTTCGAATAAATTAAGCCTAATTTCATAGAAAAAATAGTATAAAATGTTCTTAAGTTTTTCATCTCAAGGAAACTTTTCAGGTTAAAAGATATTTCAGAATGTCCTCAAAATGTGCTCCAGAATGTCCTCAGAATGTGTTCAGAATGTACGGATAATGAGTTTTAGCTCACAATGGATTAAATAGATTCCGATACAGACATTCTACGCCCTTTATCAAGGTCATAAGCCACAGTTCTAAGAGCCTCGATTTATGACGAAAAAGGGTTTCCGAAAGTGATAGTTTTTAACTTTTTTTTTTATTTATATTCATTGTCAAGGTCATATAAGTCATTATATGAAGTTTAAAACTCCTATGTTTCCAACTTTTCTCTGGTATTTAAAAATCACAAGGAAATACGTCATTAAACTTCAAAGCAATTATTAGACATTGAGGCTCGTTATCTCTAAATAAACAGAAACAAAGTTAATCTGCTATACCGATTGACCTTTCACATCTGTATAAGACAACAAGAAATAACGAAATAAAATAAATAAAATTGTAAAAAAAACTATCTATTAAGCCATTGAAAATTCACTGAACATAGCATTTTAAATCGCACAATATGTGTTGTTAATCTGTCTTTTAGTGAGTTAAAAAATCTTTCCCAGATAAATCAAATAATGTGAAGTAGTACTGGAACATTCAATGACTATGAATAAAAAAAAAATAATAAATGTCTGTATGTTGAGTTCCATGAATTTGTGGAATGGCGGTGTTAGATTCGACAGGATGACGTCAAACATGCTAATTAATTACTGAAGACGATATTTTAAGTTAAAAAATCAGACTTAAAATGCTAAGCATAACTTTTTTGACAGATTTGGATTTCTTGCTCTCTAACTATAGGAGGTAGCAGCAATCTAGAAAATAGCTCCGATTAGTTTAATTAGGAAATTGGCCCGATTAGTTTAGTTACGAAAGTTCTCTAAGATTTGGGCCCTTTAATGCTAATTTTACTCTTTCAGTATCTCGGAAACTTTTTAAGCGAATTGAAAATTTTTAACGCTCTATTATGAAATTCATTTATCCAAAGATAATTCCATGCAAAAAATATTTTGTTTGTAAATATTTGTTTTTGTTTACTAAATATTAGTAAATATTTGTTTTCGTTTACTAAATATTAGTAAATATTTGTTTTTGTTTACTAAATATTAGTAAATATTTTTTTATGTTTACTAAATATTAGTAAATATTTGTTTTTATTTACTAAATATTAGTAAATATTTTTTTATGTTTACTAAATATTAGTAAATATTTGTTTTTGTTTACTAAATATTAGTCAATATTTGAAAATATTTAATGAAATAATAGTCGAAAAAGTCTGAAATGTAAGATATAAAATTTTTTTACATCATTATAAAGAATATATATTTTACATGACAAAATAAATACCTTGAGCAAAATCGGTCGAATAAAAACACAACTGAATCAGAAATCCTGAGAAATCTAGATTTTAAAAAATCATACTTTTGTATTTAAAGTTGCAATAGCTGCAACCATTGATTAATAGCTGTGTATTCTATTTAAACTAAATAGATTCAACTAAGAAATAAAAAAATATATAAAATGCTTGTAACACTACTAAAAATTAAGCGTCATTTTCCCAGAAGAAATCGATTTTAAGCTTAATTACAAATCTCTGGTGCTAATGATAGTAGTTTCACCAAAATATCCATCCATCACTGCAAAAATCAATAATAAGGGTAAAAATAAAACTATTCCCAAATGAAATAAAACCGAAAACCACTACCAATGTTACCTGTTATTGCGATAAATTAATCTTTACTAAAAATACTCGTAATAATAGTCTTCAATAATTGCTTACCTCTGTGAATTATCGCAGCCAACGAAAAATTCTTCAAAATTCACCTTTATCATTGTCTTGTGAACAGTCATTACGAACTTCAGGTTTTTTTTGTTCTCGTTATTAATGAACTCAGACAGATAAAGAAAGTAAGGATTGCAACTAAGTTTTGTAGCATGAAAGAATTGAATGAACATTCGAAATTAAATTTTCGTTAATTTTTCAAATCTATTTCATTTTGTATTTGAATAGCAGAATACCCATTTTTCAAACGTGTTGGAAAAAATTTAAATAATCATTAAATCGGTATTAATCAATACTACGTGTTCAAAAACAGAAAAAAATATCGTCACAATTTATAAAACTAAAAATGATCCAATTTTTAATTTATTATTAATTGTTAGATATTGTTAATAATTTATAAATTTTTGAGGTTCTCAGTGTCCTTGCGCAATTAGATTAAACCACTTTTTTAGAGTTTCATCCCATCAAGAGAGAAACTATATTCTGTATCATCAATTTATCTTATGGAAAACTCTTTTTTTTTAAAATATAGCATGAAGGATACTAGAAAGGATAACTAGAAAATTTAGTTCAACGTGTTTTTGATTTTATGTGCACCAAATAAGGTTTGGATTAGTCAGGAATTGTGGATTTGTATATGATACACGCATACATACATATAAACTCTCTGCTTCATTTATGTTGATTGAAATAGATGGATTGGGAGTTTTAACATATAAAGGCCTAATTTTCTTAAAAAGATTTTTAAAAAATATAAATTAAGGAATTAATTTCAATTGGATATTATATGAAAAAAATACAACTATTCCCAAATCGAAAATTTTTCTATGAATAGCATATACACTTTAGTTTAATTAATAAATTAATGTATATACTAAATAGATATACTAATCTAAAACAAACAAAGGACAAGACTAATACAATGTGAACTTGGCGAGCTGCACCTTATAACAAAATACTTTGTTAAATGTTTATTTGTCGTTAAATTCGGGCTCGCAAAAAATGCCATTTACTGGTTAAATTTAGTAGGAATAACACGACCTGTGACGTAGGCTATAGTATAGTCTATTGTATCTAAATGCTGTATCCCTTGTAACAATTCTGTTAAAACTAAAGGCCTGGATACGTAGATAAAGCAGCACACCGCCATTTTGGTGACGGTAAATCTCAATGTAGCAATACAGAATTTCTATTCTTAAACATCACTTTTTATTGATCAATATTTCTATATTCTTAAGGTTAACTTAAATGTTTATTACTTATTCTTTTAAATTCATATTTTCTCTCATTATACATTATATTTTTATTATATTCAGTGAAAATAATATAAGTTAAAACTTTAAAAAATTTTTGCAGATTGTTTCTTTATGAAGTTCACAGGGATGTATGATTTGTGATTTTACTTATTATGAGCATTGAAATCTTTTTCTTCTTAATCTCTAGCAACTCTTATTATATCTCTATCTTATAATAATATTATTACAGTATTATTTTATATATCTTATAATTTATCTTATAATAAGCAATTACTAAAACTTTTAGTACAATTATTTAATTTAAAACCAATTCCTATATAAAATACTACAATAAACAAAACCGAAAATGTATTTGGACCCTGTATTTGGAGGAATTTCGCTTATTTTTTCAAAGCATTATGATCTTGTCTTTCATTGTATTATCTTATCATCATCTTATCGGTACTGCAAAAATAAAAGTAAAAAAAAAAAGTTTTTTTTGAAAATACTTTAAATTCTGACTATTAAATATAACAAATTTATTTTGCAATATCACAACATTTTATAATAATGTATGGACTATTTGAAATAATTAAAAAAAATATAGGAAATAAAAGTAATTGGAATTAGAACACCTTATTAAACCTTAGAAATTTCATATTTATTCATTTGAAAAATATTAAACGGGTTATATTCGTTCACTTTTAATTCTGGCAACAAAACCACTTAAACATTTAAATGCTATTAAAATCTATTTTTAAAGCTTTCTAACGAAAGCATTATTTAAGTTTTAATATTTTTTAATATCTGTAATCTATTTTCCTTTCTTTCAGGTGAAAATATTTATTTGCATATATTTAATGCAATTAAATTCGTTAAACCTCTATTTGAAAAAAAGCGAAATATATTTGTTCAACATAATTAAAAATATCATGTAAAATTTGAAGCAAATGAAACAATTTATTTAATTTAAACTTACATCCCATAATTCAAAATGGCGACAGTTTATCCAGTGTTCGGCGAAAACCAATCTAACTGAAAGCGGCACAAAGGTGGGGGAGAAAAGTGGAGACGCTACTTAAACTAGGTAATCCAGGGCTTTAGTTAAAAGATAACATCGAAAGGTCAGAACAACTATTAAAAACTATTGCCAATATTTAAATTGTCTATGACTTTCCATAGACCAAAATAACATAACATAACAGATAACTAAAAAGAAGGAAATAAAGTAAAATAAATTTAATAATTTAAAAAAAAAAGTTTTAAATAATTTTAAAAAAAAACTTTCAATCAAGTAATTAATTACATAGTTTTTTTATTATTGTTATTAATTTTGATGATCTTGCACATAACTTGAAGGGCATTAAATTTCTCAAAATAATTCTGTTTTTGTCAAACAAGAAACGAAAAAGGTTAAACGGATCTCTTTTGTAATAAATTTCTATTATCTCAGAGAATCCCCCGCCTTACGCCTTTAAATAATACTCCTTACAAGTTTCATTAAAGGCCTGATAAAACCATAATCAATTACAATTTTTAAATTACATAAATGGTTCTCATGGTTAAAAAAGAAAAAACTCAAAACGTAGAGCTTTTTGAAAACGTAGAATTTTTTGGGCGCATAGAGCTTTGTTAAAGCGTAGAACTTCTTAAAACGTTGTATCATTTGAAAACTTAATCTCTCCATTTAAGTGAAAAATAACGTTTTGAAAGCCTGGTTTTTAATGTTATTAGTATAATCAAATTATTATCTTCAATCAATCAGTTAATTATATTTCTTTCGTTAATAGTATTATTAGTTTTGAAGAATCATTGATTTTACTTTCAACTTGTTGAGTATTAAATTTTTATTTAAGAAAAAAATTATGTTTTCGGAGGAAATAGAATAACGCTAGCACGAAACAAAACTAGAGTCGATAGTAAAATTGCCAACGACTTTCCCTAAACAAAGTAAGATTCAGCTAACTAAAAAGAAGAAAATAATAAAATAAGATAGATAAAACAATTATTTTTAAGAAAAAAAAAATTTAACAGTTTAAAATGATTCTCTTTTTGTTAAGCAAGGAACAAAAAAAGTGAGTCCTTTTTGTAAAAAAATTATCATTCTTCCTCCTTGCATCTTTAAATGATGTCTTCTCTACGTTTTTAGTTTTCTGCCTGACAAGATCATAGTTGCTTTAAATTTTTAAATCAATCACGTAAACGTAGTTTTACACAGAATTTTTCAAAAAAAGTCAAAACGTAGTGCTTTCTGAAACATGAGATTTTTTTGAAAGCGTAAAACTTTTTTAAAAACGTAGAACTTCTTAAAAAGTTGTATAATTTGAAAACGTAAATTTTCTAACAAACAATTGATTTTTTTTTTTTTTAAACTTGATTTTTAAAGTGATTGGTATCACTATGATCAAATGATTATCCTAATTCAATCAAGTAATTAATTATATCTCCTTTGTTATTATTATTTAAAGTTTTAAAAATCATTGATTCCGAGTACAACATGAAGAGAATTATTATTTCTTTATTAAAAATATGATGTTTCCAAAGTAAAATATTTTTTAGTTTGATTTATGAAGAAAAAAAAACATTAAAAATCAAAAAAGTTTTATCTGCAAAATACAATTTATTTGCCGAACACGTTAAGCCACCGAGAAAGAAAGTTCAATTTAGAGATCATTCTCCTTTACTTTCTTTCTTAATTTAATAAAAAGGATCTGTCAAAAGTTAGAAGTTTGGCATAAAGGGAATTATATTTTTTTAATTCAAATAAAAATGGTATCTTTCAAATCTGATCTTTGCTTTAGAAATTTAGAAAATGAAAAGCTATTCAGAGGTATTTATTTAAAAAATCATAAATAGTTATCTCTTCTATATAAAACGAAAAGAAAAAAAAAACATTATTTAATCCTCGAAAGACGCCCGGAAAGGTAAATATATATATTTCATTAATAAAATAGTTAATATTTAAAGTTCAGATGCTAAATAAAATTTTAAGAAATATTTACTAAAATTAAGAAGATAATAAATTTGCAAGTGTTTAACAGATGAATTTATTTAGTTTTGTATCTTGTTAAAATCGCATGTAATTTTAAATAATTAAAAAGGAATATTACGTGATTTTTTTCAACAAACTGATATTGATAAGGTTTTTGAGCCCCCTATTCACTGCCTTTCACCAACCTCGAAGACTGCTTTACAATAATTGTTGTTTCTTGGCCTAAAACAGTTTTGTTCTACTAAAGTTGAAATTATTCACGTAAAATATATGCACTAAAAAGAATTATGTTTGTTGACACCTGTACCCCCCTTTCCATATTCACATATTTCCCTCATGATTCTATCATGATCTTTTTGTGGTTATAAGTAATTCTTCCATGTAATAATTTTTTTAAAAAATAAAACTTAAAATTAAAAGTATGTTTTTAGAAAAAGTTTGGTGAGTTCACAACCGTCATTTAATATTTTCGCTTAACAAACCAACAGATGTAATAAGTAAAAATTTCGCATGCATCAAATTGTGTATGGAACTTATTGTTAAGTTCTAAATCATTTCACGAATCTCTTTGACTGTAATTTATAATAGTATATTAATGTAAGTTTCAAAAAAATAATAATTTTAAAATGGTTTATATAAGATTAGACACCGATTTAAATATCTTTAACTTAGAATATTACATTAAAATTAAAATAAAAAAACAATTCCTTTATTTTTAAATTTTTAATATAAAAAAAAATCAAATCAAAAATATAATAATAGTTCAGGTAAATACTCTAAACTTAAGGATACAAAACTATTTATAGGAAAACAATATCTTTATGACTTTCATTAATTTTATGCTGAGATGAACACCAAATCAATATGGAAATCATTTTGAGAAAACTGGACCCAGCCAATTGAAATGCACCGACTACAATGAAAAACTGTGCTATGTAATTATGTTATATAGAAATTTTTAATGCAGTAAGTTAAAGTTCGAGTAGCACAAATCAGCTTTAATTAAAAGCTATCAAAGAAAGTAAGCTATCAAAGGAAGTAAATTCGCTAAACGGGATAATGATAATTAACTTCTATAGTTATAATACGATAGTTATAATATGATAGTTAACTTCTAATTACTGCTCGTGATGGAACTCTTTTGTCTAGTGTAGCAATTGATAATTAATTTTTGAAAGAAAAGATTATTGTCAAGATCAGATAATGAAGGCGCTAAAATCAAACTTTAAACGAACCACAACACATTTCTTACTTATAAAATAGAAGATATTGATTTTAATTCAGTGTTCCATTCCAACTAAAATATTAAAATTATCAATCAGGAGCTATCTTGCTTTAGTTAGTCTTTAAAAATAAAACTTTAGAATTTTTTTAAATTAAAAAAGCGTCTTACTGAAAGTTTTAATGTTTAAAGAATTTCTTTATATATTTTTTAATAAAATAAATTAGCTTTTAAATTTGAAATTTTAAAATTGTTTTTAATTAAGAATCAGACTATCTGGACGTATAACCCTTTTACAGTGATCTCATCACTGATTTCTTAGTTCATTAACACGTTCGCTGTTCGTAATATGTTTCTTCGTTTTTCTGGTTTTTTAAGTAAAATATAAGGAACATTTAAACCATGAAAACCCTGTTTT
Organism: Parasteatoda lunata; assembly: GCA_949128135.1. NCBI lineage: Eukaryota > Metazoa > Arthropoda > Arachnida > Araneae > Theridiidae > Parasteatoda > Parasteatoda lunata. The sequence continues at coordinate 42,209,077 of OX421971.1, forward strand.
GTAATCCGGCTTCTGAGGATGGAAATATCCTTTTTAGTGGTGGTAAATGTATTAAAGGAATCAAATTAATAAATTTTATTCAAATAAATATATTAAACTTAAATTTGCATTCATTATTGCCAGCTAGATATTTCAATACTAGATTCAAAGTTACAATTGCGATTTATTAACATTTTGAAAATTTTAATATTACTATGAAATAGTTTGAATCCTGGTAATGAAATATACATAATATAGTGTGTTGGTAATACGTAATGCTGATATAAGAGTAATTGGTGCACTTTCATTAAAGAATTCTACTATGGATATCAGAAAGGCTAGCCTGGTTGGTAGGGTTTTCGGACCCTGTCAAAGAGGTCGTGAGTTTGATCCCCACAGTTCAAACTTTCCCCGTGTAGTGAATGGGGACTGGTGCAAGTTAAATCTGTCGGGTCACCAATTCCTCCAAGTTCAGATAACAAATAAATTTTAGGGATACTGAATTAGAAATTGATCGTTTTCCGGTTCAGGTCAAAATTACGATCTGTTGATAAATGTTGATTCGTCAAAAAAAAAAAAAAAAAAAAAAAAAAAAAACGAAAGCTTCGGGATATTTGAGTATTAATCTGTATTAAAGGAATAGGGGCTGTCTCAATTCGCTGTCTAATTCACGAACCTTAATGGATGCTTTGAAATGATTATCACTTTTGCTTATTAAAAATATTTTTTTTCAAAAATTGAAATCTATTAAAATCTTTATTCTATCACTACAGATTTGGTTCCACGACTTTAGTTTCAAATTCTACTAGCATAAATATGCAAGTATAATTCAATTGCGAATCATTTTGTTTGATTACCATGGTAACATTTAACGAAACTTGTTTTATTAATCATTTTTAATTAAAATAATTACATTACATAGTAGTCAAAAAATATTTTAAATATTTTCAACTAATGAATGTTAGAAAGCTCTTATATCTAAACATAACTTATCAAAAATATCGATAAGTAAAAGAAATAGAAATAATTTGCCAATTTGAATTATTTATCTCTTACTAATAATCAGTACATTTGCTTAATAAACAATAAATCAATTACAGCTAAAGACAGTTGAAACTTTTTTGTTATACACAAAGATTAAACAGGGAAAAATTTATGGTTGTAACTACCAGAACATGGTTAAATTTTCCGAGTTTTTTAATTTACGGGAAAGCCAAAAAGCACAGTAATTTTTATCAAAGTGCTTTGGTATGATTTTGTTAAAACTAACATTAAAATATTGTTTAATAAAAATATATAAAATTTGCTAAATGTGGTAAATTTTGGTAATTCTATTATGATGAAATAAAGCATGCCATAAAACATTTTATTCGGTAATATTCACTTTTTCGTTTTGTATTTCTTACTAAATATGCGTTAATAAGAACTATGGTTAGCATATGAATGGAGAAATTACTGAATTTTATTAACCAAAATTATGTATCATCTTTCAACTGCTATCTGCCTCCTTCCACACTGAGGAAAAAATATATGTTCAAGATTAACATAATATAATTACGTTTACAGATTTTTTAGCTCTATGGAAACACCAAAAGGCACGGCAATTTTTACTGAATCACATCGGAAATGATTTTAACTGAATTCAAACTAAAATATTGTTTTATAATGTGGTTTAAAATTTCGTGGTTTTATGATACTTTAGAGCATGGCAAAGAATCCCATTTATTTGACTAAATATACTTTTACGTTTTGTATGTTTTAGTAAATGTGTAGTAATAAGAACTATAGTTTTTTTACTACTTGAATGGGAAAACTACAAAATGCAAAATGAGTGGTTTAAATATCTTTTTTATTTTTTATTAAAAATGTCCTAACCACACAGTGCGGAAATTTTACCAGAATTCCTCCGTGTATAATACGGTTTTTTTCTGTTCTATAGGAATGTACCGACAAATACGAGAACCGGATATAGTTCACTATATATATTTTTTTTTTGAATGGAGGTTTATTTAAAAATTCCAAACGTATATTAACGCATCTTCCGATTCATTTTTCTGCTAAAAAAACAAACTTGTAAGGTGACATTTCATGAATCAGGCTTTATTTCTGAATTACTGCCATGCAGAAAACTTGCATTTTTTTCCTTGTTTCAATTTTAAACCATGTCAACCTGAAAACAGCCTCATTTATTATAAATTAGAAACAAGAAAGAATGCATATCATTGATCTTTCTATCATGTCATTTATCTAAAAGAGGACCAAGAAAGGGTAATGATTAATTGTTATTCCCAGATGGTGGATATTATTCAGCTGAGGATAAAGAATACCATTGTATTAACACAAAAAAAGTGTTATTTGTCACAGAGTGAACCGTTTTTTCTTGTAATAAATCTCTGATTTTTTCTCCCTACCATTTACATCTCTTTATCTGGTTTCAGATTAATGGAAAACTCACATATTTTTTTCTGAATTAGATATGTAGAAGTATTTAAATATTTTATTTGAAAAAAAATGATTGAAAATAAATTAAATTAATCTTTAAAAATTTTAGTTTTGTTTATAAATTGAGTAGCAACTTTGCTACAGATTTCAACAAAAGTTTAATTTAAAAAAAATCAATTTAACTAACATTTGTTTTACAAGAAACGATGTCAGAGTAATTAAAAATAATCATTATTCCAGTTATTTTGAAACAAGCTAAATCAAAATAAATATTGAAAATGCAATCAAAGTTTATTTTTGCGAAATTATATTTTGTTCTAACTGAATACCCATTCTTCCTTTGGGGTGTGGGAAAAAACTATCAATAAATCTGTACTGAACAACACTGTGAAATCAGGCAAAATACCAACTAAATACCAACACAAATAATAAATTTAAAATAATTAAAATGCTTATTTATTTTATTATTATTTGTTTCCATTATCGATGGCTTTACGTTATTAGATTAAGTGAAAAAAGTCATTAGTATTTCATCGTCTCAAAACAAAGATTAACCGTATTCAATATCATCTGGCATAACGTTGTTGCTCGTGGCTACTTATGATATTTAAAATTTACCACAATCGAACCACTTTTTCCTCTATTTACGCCTTCGAGTGGCCGTAAAAGCGTATTTCCTCAGTATGTACCATAAAAATATACAGTATTGACACCAAATAGGCCCCAAATGTACTTATAAAGTATTATGGGCCTATATAAGAGTATGTTTGGTACGCTGCAAAACTGCGATAATGGCAGTAGTTCCTATTACCTAAATCATTGGCGAAATTAATAGTATAGCTATTTTTATGGTTCCACATAATGAATAAGTCCAGTTTTTCCATTAGTTTTGCTTTTTAGTACATAGTGTATTTTTTTACTTCAATTAGTAACTATTTTCAAAATTGCCATTTGTGTCAAATATAATATTGGCATTTTGTAATGTACTTCAACAATTTAGCACCATTCCTCCATTACACTTGCTTTACTGAAAAAACTTATTTTATGCGAAATAAGAAGCTATTTTGATAGAGCTATAAGCGATCAAACATCACTGATATTATATTTAAAATATTTATTTCAATTGGTACTGTGGGAGATATATAAATCGACTATGTAAATTTTCATCTACCAAAAGGTACCTCGTGATAGAGTCAAGTTAACATGTCTTATATGCTAGTGAATTGGTATTTAAAATTTTTAGTGGTAGTTACGCACCAGTACATTACTATTGCCAAATTTATTAAGCATTATTGACGTAACTAATAGTTTACAAATTTTTTACGCTCTCATAAGCGAATTAGCATCATATAGCCATTAAATATGTATTTTAGTGCATAGATTATTATTTTACTTTAATTAGTAAGTATTAACAAAATTACCAGTCATCGGTGCCAATATTGGTTTGTTTGTTTCTGTCGTTTATCCTCACCGAATTTCATAATAATATTTCTTTTAGATAACTTCGTGACTTTTTTATCATAACCCTTGATTTTAAGTCATTTAATTTTATTCATCATCTATCCTAAAAATAAAATAAAAACCTGTCTTGAGGCCCTCTTCTGACGTCATAGCATTAGCGTGACTATTTCTTTTTTTTTTTTTTACTCGGAGTACTAAGTTGTTCTGAATTTAATTTTTGTGTCCTGTTTCTGAGAAAAAATGCGTGGTTGATATTTTAAAATATCAGATGAAGATATGAAAAAAAAAGTATTTCAGAAAATTATAATATATAGTTATGCAATAAAATGATCGTTGAGATGCGAATTTATGCAATTCAGTTTGCACCAGCAGAAATTCTTCTACCGGAAGTTGAAACAACCTCTACAAATACTGCCGCCTACCGTGGAGAACATGAAACACGGTCAGGAATAAGGTGAATAGTTTCACGTTTTAAAAACATAATTATAAGCAAAGTAAGCATACTTTAGAATACCTTAGGAATGATAAGTTGGTGACGTTGTCCACCTATACTAACATAATCAATTTGATCATTCAATAACCAGGTGCAACGTATAAAAAATTATTAATTATTATAGTGCATGCAATAAACAACTTATATAATTAGAGTTACAATCTAAGAAAGTAACGCATCGTTAATGAACAGTAATCGTTAATGGCTTATTTCAAAACAATAGCTTCCGCTGACCCAATGAGAAAATTCCCTGTTTTAAATCTTCATGAATTAAAAATATAATTTTAAAAAAAATCTAAAATTAGGGTTATAATTTGCTTACAATTGTACTCATTTAGCTTTGAGTTGAATATTATATTTTTAGAACTTAAGCAATGCCCACAATCCGCTATACAAGCGCGCAAAAACATTATTTATTTTATTACTACATGTATACTCGTTCTTAGTACGAAATGAAAAAAAAGCACTAATTAATTAAGTACAAGACAACACGACAAAATCGTGTTCGATATTTTCAGGCAAATACTGGCACAAATAACAAAACTAAAATGATTCTAAGATTTATATTTATTTATTTATTTATTATTATCTGTTGCACTTCTCGGTGGCTTTATGTTATAAGATTAAGTAAAAAATTTATTTTTAGTTGTTCATCCTCTAAAAAAAAAAAAAAAAAAAAAAAAAAAAAAGACCAACTCTATTCAATATCATAATGTTGTTGCTCAAGGTAACTAATGGCATTTAAAATTTACCACAGACAATTATTTTTTCCTGCAGTTATATTTAGGGATCGTAAGAAATCTATTATAAAAACGTTTAGTATTGGTGTAGATGTAACTTATTTTAGAATACGTTGTACCTATATAAGAGTATAATAAGAGTATATTTGTTTCTGATTAAAACTACACCAATTAGATTAGCATGATCCTAGTAGGACTCATTACCAAAATTTAGCATCATTAGTGTCAATAATAGAATGGTGACATTTTATGGTAGCCCAGAACGAATAAGTGCATTTTCTCCATTTATTTTGCTTCTTAGTTCATAGTTTTTTTATTTTATTAGTGCATATTACTAAGATTAATTAAGCATTACAGACGTCAATAGTACTTTACCAATTTTTTACGCTCTCCGAATTGAAATAATGACGTTTCCTCATTAATTGTGCATATTTGCTTTTTATTTTACTTCAATTAGTAACTTTCAAAAACATAATTATAGTATCTAATTATATTCGTGTTTTTTTTTTTTTTACTTTTATCTAAATTACATAATTCTATTCCCCCCTTAATTTTGATTCTCAGTTCAAGATTATTTTTTCTTATTTCAATTATGGCTGTTTTTGATTTATTTACTTTTATAAGTACACGTTTTGAAAGCATAACTCTAAACAGAATAAACACATGGTTTCAGATTTCCTTAAAAGATAAATCTGGTGACGTAGTCCGCTAATGCTATCGCGATCAGGTTGATGATTCAGCTAACATAGAAAAAAAAAGTAATTCAGAACACGTGATAAACTAACATCTTTGACGATAAGTTATTTAGAAAATACCACTGATGTTATCTTCAAAATATTTTAAATAACTGAATCGTCTATTACCCGTCCTCCCGGTTAACACAGCGAGCCTGTCACGGTGACTCGAATCACCTCCATGGCGGTCTTCCTTATTTTAAAACAATGTCTTCCGCTAAACCAATGAAAAAATTCCATTTTTTAAATGTCTATGAAAAACATTTTCGTTAAGAAATCAATAATTGGGCTTCGTCATTTGTTTAAAATTTTATTCATTTAGCTTCACGTTGAATATCGCGTATTTAAAGCCTACGGTATACGCGTATACAGGCACGAAAACAGACTGGCACACTTAAATTCTTTATTTTATTATATGTATGGATAGATTAACACTAAAAAGATGGATGGGGCAATTTCGCCCCTTCTCCTTTTTTCTGTTCAATTATTTTAATAATAATTAACTGAAATCGAAGAATTTTAATGACTTCACGTAATATGATCCTATTTCAACGTTTATTAAATCATTTGTTTATAAGCCTCAAAGAAGTGAAAATAGTGAAACTTATATCTAGTTAATTTATATAACCTCATGTAATAGACCTTACATAATTTAGGAGCTAGAGTTTCCCATAAACTATTTTTCAATTATATAAGAAAATAAAAACGATTTAATAACATTTTTCAATCTTGAAGTATTTTTAGTAATACTATACTACTGACGTAATTTACTCTTTTCTTTGTAAGCAGGGGTGATAAAAAATGAAAAAAAAAAAAATTAAAAGAAGAAAAGAAAAAGAAAGATAGAGAAAGAAAAAATAAAAGAATAAAAAGAAGTTAAAGAGTAACGAAAAAGAAAGAAAAGAAAGGAAAAGGGAGGGAAAAAAAACGTTTAAAACCCTGAAATTACGCACTGTATTGGGATTACATTACTACTTTTTATAGTTTAAAGTCAAAGTTTTAAAAGAATGCAATGTCATATTCTTGAATTCAGTAGCATTATTTTTTTGACAATTTTCAGTGCACTTGTCTTTTATTACGATATAAATTAAACAAATATCTTTTTAAAATCATTAATTAGTATTTACTCTTTTTATTAAATAACTTCTAATGCAGCTAACTATATTTTTTAAGAAAAAAAAAATCTTAAAAAAAATACTTATAGTCTTTCAATTTTGATAAATCTAAGTATATAAGTTTGGAGAAGTACTTAATGTGGAAAGAGGGGAAAAAAAAAACATGTCTCGCTTTAAATGTGACAGTCAGTTTTGGACTAGTCAAAAAGTTGCCATCTTTTTTATTAAATTAAGTAAAAGAAAATGATGCGATTGTTCATAATATCAATCTGTTATCTTTTCTAGCTTTACATTCTCTTTAAATATAATTTTTAGCGCTAATGGAATCTGTCAAAATACTGAAAATTCTATTAAGAGATCTGCAGTTTCTTTCTTTTTAAAATTTGTGAGTTTATAAACCATTTTTTTTCACTTGAGATGATTTAATTTGATTTAAATGGCATATTTATACAAGAACTGCCAAATAGTTTAACGTTTATCATAATTAAATTATTGGTGCTGATATGATCTTTCAACATAAAAGTTTAAAAAAATATGGATTACTTTATTTTAAGAATAATGTATTAAACAATAAGACAGTTTGAGTAATGCGTGACATAATATAATAATAAAAAACGTAAAACTGTACTTTTCACATAAGGACATTATAGATTTTATTTTTAAATCTAAGATTGTTTTATTTGAACTGGATTTTATTTCAATAGCTTCTACCAGGTATGATTCGCAGAAAAATAATAATTTCATGTTTTTGCTCAATAATGTTAAAAAGTTATATTATATAAAAATACAATTATAAAAAAAATATATTATAGGGAAATGCAATAAAATTCTTTCTGAAACTCGCTTACTTATTTTTCTACAGTTAAAAGGTTAAATTCTATATTACGTTTCGTTTTAACGTTTTAATACAACAAAATTTTAGAGTATGTAGGATGATTTTGTATTTCGTATTCAAGCTTTGAGGCAAGAGGTGAATATTAAACATTGATAGCAGTAAAGCTACCGGAGATAAAAAAAAAAAGAAATTAAAAAAAAAAAACCGTCATAGTTCGCTTATGAGTATGATTTCCCTTATCGAAATGAACCGATGATCGGTACTTTAAGTAAACTAAATTATTTTAATTTTCAACTTATAAAAATCTATTTATTATTACAAAAACAATAATATTATAGCGCAAAATATTATAATTTATTTCTAGCAAGCATTGCCGAAAATAACATGCAACTAGGCACAGATAAAGCTGTTTCATTGAAATTTAATATTTTTACTACTAGTAATCAAATCATAAAATTGCAGTAAAAAAAAAACTGAATCTAGGTTAATTTAAAAATATTTTTTTAAAAATATTTTTTTAAAAATATTTTTTTAAAAAAATTATTTTTCAAAAACTTATAATAGTAATAATTTGAATAAGCAAAATACAGATTTAGAATCCTCACATATAAGAAGCGAATCGCATCTAGATGCGATACGAGGACATTTCCTGTTACTCAATCAGTGTTGATATCAGGGATACTTTCAAATCAGATAAACGTGAGCACGAAGCAGTGATCGCTCAGGGGATGGAGCGTTCGTCTTCTAATGAGATGAACCGGGTTCGAATCCCAGCGATGGCTTGCCGATATGACCCCACATCCGGCTTGCGTTAACCACGGTGTTGACGTGAAATATACTCAGTGGCAGACTGATAATCGATTAGAGTCTATTTGCTGTCAGGCTAAGCGTTGGAGGTTCTCGTTGTCTTCTTACCCATGTAACGCAAATGCGGGTTAGTTTCATCAAAAATTCCTACACGAAGGCAAATTTCTCCCAATACTTGATCCAGGAGTTCCCTTGTCTTCTGGATTGGATTAAAAAATACAAGGTTATATATTAGGTTGGACATTAGTAGTCGGGAACCCAAAAATTGGGTCGACTGTTCAACAGCGTATATACGAGGGTTGCTATTTATATTTCTGGCCTAATAATGAAAAAACAAATATGTAGGATTGAAATTGGTTTTATTGTTTTTCAAAATATTCTCCATGATGATCAATACACTTTTGCATGCGTTTGAACCAATTTTCAAAGCACTTTTTCCAGTCCGATTGAGGTAACTCCAAAACATGCGTTTTTAATGCATCAACCGCTTCTTCGGGGGTCTAAAATCGTTGTCCACGTAATTTATTTTTGATGTGTGGGAATAAGAAGAAGCCATTGGGTGCCGAATCAGGGCTGTACGGCGGATGGCCCATCAGTTCGATCTTTCGCTCCGTCAGAAATGCCTTTGTTTGAGTCGATGTGTGAGAGCTCACATTGTCATGATGAAGAATGATTCACCTGTTCTTCTGCTTTTTTTCGAATTTCTCCGATGACTTCTGGCAAACAAATGGTCGTGTACCATTCAGAATTGACCGTCCTGCGTTGCTCTAACGCCACTGTTGCCACATGACCGTTAATGCCGAAGAAACAGGCAATCATTTGTTTCGATGTGCTTCTTCCTCGAACCACTTTTGTTGGTTTTGCCTCGTCTTGGAAGACCCATACAGTTGATTGCTGTTTTGTTTCCGGCTCATATGCATAGATCCATGATTCGTCACCTGTGTAGATGTTATACACAGCCTTTGATGTACCTTGAACGTATTTTTCCAACATTTCCTTGCACAAATCGACGCGAGCCTTTTTTTGAGCGTTTGTCAGATTATGCGGGATCCAACACGAACAAATTTTTTTTACGCTCAAATGTTCATGCAATATTTTATTGATGCTAGTCATACTAATGTCCAAAGACGCCTCTATCTCACGGTATGTCACATGACGATCTTGCTTTATCAGTTCACGCACAGCATCGATCTTTTCTGGCACAACAACGGATTTTGGACGACCTGCACGGGATTCGTCCTGGATCGAACATCGACCACGATTAAGTTCGTTATACCAATTTTTTACAGTGCTGTAGGATGGCGCTTTATCGCTTAATAAAGAATTAAGTTCATTGAAGCACTTTTGTCTTGACAATCCACGTCGAAAGTTATGAAAAATAATGGCACGAAAATGTTCCTGATTCAATTCCATTTTTTGAAAGAGAAGAACTTTTCAATTTACTGTCAACAACACAAATGAAGCTATAATGGTAAATCGTCTGCTGAATTTATGTTTAAAAATATCAAACTTTCGATTAAAATTGTCTGCGGTCGCCTAGCAACACTTACTGTTGCCAAGGCCAGAAATATAAATAGTAACCCTCGTATATCTATATCTATCTATCCATCTATATATATATATATATATATTAAAGTCTCATTTTATGCTTCAAATGATTTCGAAGTGATGAGAGATTTTTAATCTATTTCATACTTAAAACATTCTTACATTCTTACAAGTAACATTCTTACATTTCTGGTAAAAATATAAAAATACATTATTATGGTTAAATAAACCAAAATGTATGGTATTTAAAACAATTCATTTGGTTATTTTTTCATTCAAATGGTTACGGTTTACAGGAAATTCAGGTTTTCAAAATTATGATTCTTATAACTCATTATTTATTTAAAAAAATACAAAACTGAATAGAACATTTAATTGAATAAATGATTTCCATGTAGTATTGGATATCATGACAAATCTACCAAATTTTATCACAAATTATAAAAAACATTATCTTATTATCTAATATGAATAATTTTAATAATATTAATAATTTTAAAATTAAGAATTAATAATTAAAAAATCACAAAAATTACCCAAGAGATAAAAATACGGTAAATTGTATCATATTCTGTTAGTTTTGTCCCTACCTTTTTTTTCCCCTCAGTTTAGAAAATTCATTTAAGAACTTCTTCTTTTGTACAGATTAATTCATTCTACATTGTACACTTGTAAAAATAGTCCATATTACATAATATTTATCAATAAATAAAATTTATATATAAAATAGCAAATATTATGAGTATTTAAATCGTTTGAAAGCGCACTTCCGTTTCCGCTCTTTACCTAAACCAAACTCAATGTTCTTTTATTTTCTCTTATGAAACTATTTTTTTTATGTCATTATTTATTTTGAGCAAGTAATTAATCATTTTGAGCAAGTAATTAATCATTTTGAGTAAGTAATTAATCAGTTTGAGCAAGTAATTAATAATTTTAAGCAAGTAATTAATCATTTTGAGCAAGTAATTAATCATTTTGAGCAAGTAATTAATCATTTTGAGCAAGTAATTAATACTTTTGAGCAAGTAATTAATCATTTTGAGCAAAACCAAAACAAAATCCTTATCACTTCTTTAAATTAAAAATATTCTTAAATCGAAAAATTTTAATTAGAACATATAAAACTTCTATAACAAGACTTTTTACATTTCATTCATTTCTTTTAAAATCAATTATTTATTTACTGAATTCGTAGTATTTTTTGGAAATACCTAGTAAAATATTATGCCTTTAAGCAGTAATGACTCCACGATGAATAACGCATTCAGAAGAATGAAAATTCCTCTTTTTATCTCGTGACAAATATATGAAAATATATAATGCATTTTTTTTGTTGCTAAAATCTACAATTTGAATAAAATATAAAACAATTATCTTATGAAAAACATCTCAGTTTTAACCCGCAATAAAACGCACGGGGTATATCAATGCTTATTTCACCCTAACTAGTGTCTCTTAAGCTATGGATTACCTAGTTTAAGTAGTGTCACTCTTTTGCCCATGAGCTTTGTGCTACTTTTCATTTAGTTTGGCTGTCACCGATCACATGGGTAAAAAGACTCCATATTGGTGATCAGTTTGAGCGGCGAAGTATCATTGTATCTGATCTTTTATTTCTTTTTTCGCTTTTTTTTACTTTATTAGTTTCACACTTTTAAATGAATAATGGCAGGTTGTCGCGCATTTAGGTGTTCTATGTAGCCAAATTTAGGCTTTAAATTATATTTTTTAAATGTTGGAGATTGAAATAAAAACAACGTAAATTTGAAATAAATTTATTTATCAATGTGATTCAAATTTTGCATGATATTATTTATTTATTATATAGAACAAATATGTTTAGCTTTTTTTTTTTTTTTTTTTTTTTGCAAATTAGAGATCAATTGTATGAAATATATTCACCTGAAAGAAATTAAAATGGACTACAAATCCAGATTTTATTTTTAATAATTTTTTATTGGAAATATTTAAAAGGATATTTTAATAGACTTTAAATGTTTCAATTTTTGTGTTGCCAGAATTAAAAATAAATTACTGTTACAACTTTTAAAAAGTTTGAATTCTTGGTTGATTTTGGCTTGGACTCTTATTTTTTTGTTATTTTAAATTATCCATACATTATTGTGAAACTTTGTGACATTGCAGTATAAATTTTCTATATTTAATAGTCTGAAAATGAATAAGATTTTATAAAAGACGAAATGAAAAAGTTTTAACTTGTTGATAAGTCATTATTTTCATTGAAGGGAATAAACATGTAATTTCGGACGAAAAAAAAAGAATTGAAAAAATAAATAGTAAATATTTAATTTATCTTGAAGAATATGATAATATTAATCAATAAATAGTGACATTTAAGTACAGAAACTCTTTACTTCTAAATTAAGAGTTTCAGTCTCCAAAATGGCGGCGTGTCAATAATTAAGCTAGATAACCAGGGCTAATATCGCGCCCTAGTTGAATTTATTAAAATAAAACTCCCTAATGCATTTAATAACAACTTTTATACTTAATCTTGACCTTCTGAGAAGTTTTTACTTGAATATGCGTTTTAAAAAAGGTTTCATCAGTATAAATTTTGTAAAAATAGAGCCCTTGTGCATACTGGTGTTAGTGTATATAAGAAATGTTTATATAAGAAATTAACTTCTTGCATGTAATAGTGTAAATATTTCTGCTTGTAATATTTCGTAGTTTTTAATAATTTTAAGTCTCTTTTACCAAGTTATTCAATTGCAAGGCTAATGGGTGCCAATGGTAATTTTTCCCCTAAGTATTTTTGCAATGAACGCTCGAATTATTTCGCTTTTAACTGCTACACCTCTCTCAGATCTAGAATCTGGCGAGTTAAAATTTGAATTAAAACGACAATCGGTAGCCAAGAATTTACCGAAAAGTTTAAGCGCTGCAGTAATGTAAACGGGGAATATATGTTTCAAACGAATATGTAATATTTGATCGACTAACATTTCAAATATTTATTTACGAACGAAGGATAGTGAAACTCGATGGAAACGTCTGGAATAACGCTATTTCTATCAAACGTTAAGTATTCCGGTACCCGGTATTAAGTTAAGTATATTATTTCTTGCTCTTTTTTTTTCTTTTTCTGCGGATAATAATAACGTACATTTCAGACAGAAAAACATAATCCTAGACGTTAAAGAAAGAAGCCCCCTTAATAAGCACTTTAAGAAGCAAATACAGTTTTAGAGATTAAATATACTTTACTGAAACCGTAAAAATGTTTTTTTTTTTTTTTTTACTTCTTTTGAATTGTCTAATTAATTTAATCCGCCAATTCCTCTTCTAATAATTCTGCACATAAATGTCATTATATCACGCTATTCATTTACTTAGCTAAGTTTAGAATTTAATCTGTGTAAAATTTTAATCTGAAATTGTCGTTAATTCTTTGCATATTCGGAAATGGCGTTATTTATTCGAGACAGAGATTTTCTCCTTAGTTTCAACGCATTGTCTTTTAAATATTTTCCCAGTCATGCAGAAATTCAAAGGGATTAGCGATGATTTCAACATTTGATTTTTTTTTTTTACTATTTAAAGATTGCGAAAATACTACTTTTAATAACTCTTTGAACGAGATATTATTTATGGAAATTAATAGCCATTGGAGCACATAAAAAGTTCTTTGGGAACTAATTCTTATTTCTTAAAATATTTTAAATGTTGTTCTAAAATGATTCTGAAAACAATAAGTTAAAAAATTTATGTGCAAGAAATATTTCTTTCTCGAAAACTAATTACTATTTCGAAAGTGCTTTCAAATTAGTATTTATTATCAATGTACTTGTTTTACTTATCAAAAAGAAAAATGACATGATCTAAAAAAATATATCTTGAATATTTTAAATTTAAACAATAACTTTAAAATATTCTAATGATCGTAATTTTTACGGCGAAAGTTTTTTGTAAGAATCTTGTATTATTTAAAGACGTGTGCACTATTATATAAACCTCTATTAAAAAGGGTTTTTATTTTTTACAGTGACTGTGAACTTAATATTTATTCTTTTTATTTTTACAATTTGTTACATTATTTTTAAAACTTCTATTTTAATCAATATGATTCAGATTATACAGGGAAGTCATGGATTAAAAATTGAGAAAATATTTGGCAAAACAATTTTCTTAGAATGACGTTTATTATCTCCAATTATTGTTCGTGAATGAAATTCAAAATTAAGTATAAAATTAAACCAACTGGTAGAAATGTAGTTATTTCCTAATTTGCAAACGGATATGAAATCTAATATTTAAATATCTCAAAAATATTTATTTGAATATAGAATTCAATTAATAATTATATTAAAATATGAATTTTTAAAATCAGTAAGTTATTTTGAAAATATTCAAAGTCAAGAGGAATCCGTAGTTTTATTATTAATTCCTTAATTTCATTTCTAAGTTCCTTTCTCTAAGTTTTATGCAAATAACTGAGGTGGCGAAGTGAGGTTATGAAAAATTAACAACGACAATTTATTAAATAAATACAGTACAAAAGCCTTTTTAATGTTTTTTTTTAAATAAGTAAATGCCTTAGGCAGTTTTGTCTAATTTTGCATGGTCATAAGGTCCTAACTGTCTTTTCTTTTTTTTTTTTTTGTAAATCGCATAACTACTTAATTTTAAAACAGCTATATTTGATTTTTCTTTTAACAGTTAAAGAGGATATAAGACTCAATTAAAAAATATTTTAAATTTTGTTTTAACGACGATTTTTGCTATATGAAAATCATCTTTCATTTGCTCTCCAGGAGGGTTAGTTGACTTAAATCAACTTGTTTTAAAAACAAAATGTTGTATTTATTCAGAAGAAAATAAAGAAAGAATTCTATGTTCACTTAGAAATGAATGACTATTACACAAAACTGTTATAAAAATATTAATAATTAATTTAAAAGCAAACTTGAATAAAAAAATTTGTATTAAAAAAAAACGTAAATTATAAAAACATTTGAATGGATAATAGTGACAAAATGTCAAATTAAAGTTAACGTCAAATTAAAACTGTTTAGTAATTTGAAGGAAAAAAAGACATAGTTTATTTAAAACGAAACATTTACCGTTAAACTTAAATAATAAAGCTTGCAAACACCTTTTCTTTATTGGGATATAAATTCTTTTACTTCAGAAAATAATGTTTTCATTCTTACTAGTCATTCAAAATGCGGACTTACAAAAAGTAGCAAAAACGTCTTTCTTTTTTCCAATGAGAAATCAGCGCATACACAATATTCCTCTACAGCAGTTATTTCCTGTTTGAAAGCAGTTATTTATGGGGAGGAACAGCATTTTCTACAGTATTATTTCAAATATCGTGTTTTGTAAAGGAATTAGTATTGTTAAAATATACTACGATGTTTTTAACCGTATCAAGTTGATAGAAAACGTGTATGGTTAAAAAAATGATGAATTATTTTTTAAAAAAATTATAAAATGAATCAATTTTAGGGAAATTCAATAGATGAGTTTCACAAGGTTAATGTGCTAGCTATTTTCATTACCAAAGTTTCGCCTTACAGAAAGTAAACATGAAACAGGAACATCAAATGCCACACTAGATTAGAAAAGAGATGATGGTTAACTTCAGTTCACTGGTTTTATGTAAGTAATTCATTATTTCTGTGCAATACAAATTTGAATATTACATCGTTGGAAATCTTATCACCTAATTCGGCTTTCCTTCCGCTATATTTTTATCATAAGAAAAAAAGAAGGAGACGCATTAGTTAACAAAGACTATTTTAAAGAGTATTCTAATTGACTTCTAAGCCTCTTTGGTTGAAATGAATGAGCTTCTCGGTAACCAATAAAAATAAAACGCTTTTAAAAAGTAAAATCATTGATTTTTGTATTTTTCAGGACAAAATATGAGACATTATTGTACGTTTTAATCCCTGGTTCGAATCCCAGTGTTAGCTGGTTGATACGAATTTCGCACACGGCTCGGACTGACCACAGTGCTGACGTGAAATATCCGCAGTAGTAGATGAATCAAGGGTTAGACTCTCCTTGCGGTCAGGTTAACCGTGATTGGCTGGCGGCAAACTCAGACTCGTGACTTTTCTCTCCACGTAACGCAAATGAAAGTTAATTAAATCAAAAAGTTCTCCACGAAGCCAAATTTCACCCAATACTTGATCCAGGAGTTTCCTTGTCTTCTAGAGTGGGTTCAAAATTGCAAAGCTACAGAGTTGAGCCTTATTGGTGATTGTGAACTCACAATTCGGTCGGCTGTTTAAAGACGATTATAATTTAAAATAAAAAAATAAAAAAAAATTTAATAAAAATGACATCAATAAAATTTTAAGAAACTATGCAAATAGACGTAATCCTATTCTTATACATCTAATCAAGTGATTCATTTTCACTTAAAAGTAAAGAAGATATTATTTTAAGACTGAAAATAAATATTTTATTGCAATACCTTTAATAGATGCTTTTATTATTACAATCGTTGTTTAAATTTAAGTACATCGTATGACTAAGTTAGGGAGTATATAGTGTTAGATATATTTGAAGCAAATACTTCATTAAATTGTTATTCATTATTTGTTAATGGAATGCCTTAACCAAATAATCACTTAAGAGCGTAAGGCTGAGAACCACAGGCATTGACTTCTGAGTCATTTGAACTGTTACTTCAAAAATTCAATGCATATGTTATCACTAAATTCTCTTGATGTTAAAATAGATTCCTCCTAAAAGGCCACGTGTCTTCTTTGTTAATACCGTCAAATGCACTATTAATTAATCAGTTGCGTCATTAATAAACCTTTGTGTAGGTTGAAAGTTACGTTAAAGTGGACTTAAGTTTGGCGAATCAATCTTGGCGTCATGTTGAATTCCCAATGACATCATTTGGCCTAACAGTTTTAATTCAGAAAGCTATAGAAACAGAAAATCATGTTATTGTTGAAAGAAACATCCTCTAACAGCTTAAACAGCATTTTTTATTGTTAAGTTGCAGAAAGAAAAAATTTCCAGAAAATATTGAGGCTAAGATGTGATACTAAATGACATTCAACAGCTAAATTATAAATGCATTAACCGGTTTCGATAAGGTTTTATTTAGTAAAGGTTTTATTTAGTAGGATTTTAATCAATAATATTTGAAGTGTTTCAAAAGTAGCCTGAGCTTCAGGCTGTCAAAAATAAAGAAATTATATTACTTAATTTCTGGGGCTGAGATGATACAGTATCTGGAGCTAATATGATACTCTATCTGGAGGTAATATGGCACATTGTCTGGAGTTAATAGGATACACCACACTGCTGCCAGTGTGTCAAATTGTATAGTGCTAATATAAGAGAAGCTAATTTGAAAAGTTGTAAAAAAAGATACTCTAATTAATAAGACACAAGCTGTTATATTGATACACTGTATAGGGCTTACTTGAGAAACTGCAGGTGGCTAGTGTGAAATTCTGAGGTTAATATAAAAAGTGTGCAAAGGGCTAATATGAAATACTGTGTTAGCTAATTTGAAACATTAACGAACTAATATGAAAGATTGTTGATATTAAACTCAGTCAAAAGCTTATGGACATGTACTACTGTACGACCGTAAAGTATGAGACTCATTTATTTAAAATTTTTAGTTTTATTTTTCGGATATTAGATAATTGTTATACCAACAAAGATAGCAAGACAAATTAAATATTTTAGACTTTTTTTATATATAAATTTTAGAAGTTACTAATGCTTTGTAATTTCTCGTTCAGTCGATAGAGGTATATCTAAAATTCTGGTTTCAAAGATCATAGTTCTTATTATTCCACAATTAGTAAAAATTACAAAACTGGAATGTAAATGTTTTTTAGGTTATGCCCCGAAAAATATCGTAATAAAATTACCAAATTTTTTTTATAAAACCATATTGTTAACTTTATCAAAATCATATCAATAGAGCTTCGGTAAAAATTGCCGAGCTTTTTGGTTTTCCCGTAAAGCTAAAAACACAGTATATTTTACTTCATAACTTTTTATTTATAACAAACAACAAAATGTGGAAATGTGAAAGTAAAGATATTTTTCATTTACCTCATATTTCCTTTGGGTTCTGCGAAAGTTTAAAAAGAACTATGAACATTTAACTCCTCTATTACAATATGTATCACACGATTCGATTTTAGATAGTAAAAATCACAAAAATTCAAAAAAAAAAAAAAAAAAAAAAAAAAAAAAAAAAAAACAAATACGAAACAAAACAAATGCGACCATACAAGAACTTATAAAGCGAGAAGGTAGACCAGATGTCATGTGATTAATAATAACTTACAAAGGTGGTTCAGAAATATTTTGGCAGTTTAAGTAGATAGATTTCTAAACATGAAAATAAAGTATTAATAGAAATAAGTGAGATATATTTTAAAGGATATTCATACTGAAGTGTGAAATAAAGTGAAAGTGAAGAAGTGTCTGTTACCTTGAATTGGCCCGAAAACTGGATTTGCGTAAGATAATAATGTATTTTGCTGGATATCATCTTCACTTCAGTATAAACGTGCCCTAAAATTATTCCAGTTATTTCTATTGATGATTTAATTTAATATTTAGAAACTCGGCAACTTAAGTTACGAAAATATTTCTGAACCAGTTTTGCAAGGAAATAGTAGTTATAATATCAGTAGCAAACTCTTCCTAAATAATATTCTTAATAATTTAACTTACGTTGCTAAAAGTTAACGCCAGATTAAGTTAAGTAAAGAACTTAAAAAATAATTAATTGGTATTTTATGAAACTTTGATCTGATAATGAAGTATAGATATTGTACATAATTAGTTTAATTTTTAAAACATCTCATAAGAATTCGTATTTTTTTGCTTTGAAAATAATTGTGGCTTTTTCATTTTCTTAAACATTTAATTTGTTTCATATTTGGATTTTATAAATAGATTTGGTAACATTCATTCATAAGAAAATTAAAACAAAACGTCAAAATATACATTATCTATAGCTGATATTTGTACAAGTATTTGAAATACAATATACAATAAATGCCACTTCAGTCCTTTTTTTCGCTTAATAAGCAGTTTTCTGTATCCCATTACCTATGGCATGACATCAACAAAAAAGATTAATCAGCAGTATTACAAAATAAAGGAGAACCTTTATTATTTGCTGTCTCAGAAGCTTTCAAATACCTGTAAAAAGCATATATTGATGATTCGCAAATTAGGAAAATGTCTTTTTTTCCAGCAATAGTTATTTTTAATAGAAAATAGAATTAATATCTGTAACATATATTTTATATTTTGTAGATTTTTAAGATTTTAAATGTGATGCTGAACATTTGATATATCTTCTAAAGATGCTTATATAACCATCACGATTTTATTTTCTAAGTATTAATTGCAAATCTCTCTCATATTTGTCGTTTTTGGTAGAAGCAATGCTTTTAAATCGATAAATCTCTAATTATTTATCACTCCGGACTAGAAGAGTAAAACTATATTGTGCCTCTGAATTGGGCACGAAGCAAAGAAAAATTGGTGAAACAATCGTGTTGTAAAGTAATAATACTGCAGGTAAAAAAAAAGAGAAAAGAATAGTTTTATTTAATAAAACCATGCTAAACGGTTTTGAATATTTATCGGTTCATATGGTATTTTTCCATTCATATAGTTCATTCGGTTCATATGGTAATAGTTTAATAAAAAATCTGGTTTTCAAATTTACTGTACTTATTATCACACATTTAGTATAAAATACAAAACTGAAACTGAAAATTTGACCAAATAAATTATTTTTAAGCCATGCTCTAGGACAGTGTTTCCCAAACTTATGACTTTTGTGTACCCTTTCTAAATTTTTAGTAACGCTGTGTACCACTAGTAAAAAACTGAATTAATTTTTTACTATAAAAAAATTGCACAAAAGTTAAAAATCACAACTGGTTGATGGCACCATTAATTTTGAACTGTTAACTCTACAAAAAATAGCCAATATAAAAATACGTAATCGTACATTTTCATGGCTAGCTTTGTTTTTAAATAAAATTTTTCGAAATTTTCGTTTGTTGCATGATATTTCGCATAAGAACGCGTACCCCCGCTAAACTGTTCCTGTACCCCTGGGGGTACGCGTACCACACTTTGGGAAACACTGCTCTTGGATATCAAGCTGAAACTGCCAAATTTTACCTCAATTCTAAAATTTCGTCATATATTATATAACCATATTTTATGCCTAATTTTACCAAAATCATGAAAAGATTGCTTCGGTAAAATATATGGAGCATTTTAGAGTTCTGAAATAGCTAGGAACCCAGTAAATTTTACAATATTTCTAGTGGTTTTTACTATATATGATGCTATAACAATTCAAATAAAGCATAAAAATGAAAAAAATAAATAAGTAAAAATACTAAGAAGGACAAATAAAAACGTGTCACTATAATATACTTTGAAATCGTTAAAAAGTAAAAACAATCATATTCTAAAAAATGAGTACAACTTTAAAATTAAGTTAAAAGCTAAAAAGAATTATAAGAGTTTTAAATAAAACACAATCATTTCCGTGTAGGATGAAAATGTTTTTTTGCATTCTGTTTTCTCCCACTGATAATGCTTAAAACTATTGAAGTACCTACCTGGAAACATCCCTAAGTATAAATCTGATGAAAAAAAAATCATTTAAGGGAACAGTGTGGCTAATATCTTACACCAAGTTTATACTATATTGTTTTTAACTACATATCAGTTTTAAAACATATTATTTTGTTTTAATTTGTCACAAACATTGAATATAAATATTAAAAATCATAGCTTTTTAATTTTGTCTGCAATAAAAATTAAATTTAATCTTGAGAAAAAGTTATGCTTTTAGGGAAGTTTATTTTATTTTTTTTGAAAAATTAATCTTTCATAAATAAAATTCGTAAAACATTAGTTTCAAATATTATTGTATAATAATACTGATTACTATATAATCTAAAAATTTCAATTGGATTAAAACAAAGTATCATATCTTTATTTCATAAAAAATTTATCTTATATACGTTTAAATATATTCAGTTAAAGTATGATTAAAATTCTAAACCTCTTACGTAATTATAAAAATATGCTTTTTTTTGTTTCCTTTGAAAATGAATGGATATTTCTAAAACCTTTTACAAAAGTTTCGCTTAGGATGAACAAGTTTTTTTTAATGAAAAATACGAAACTGGATGAACCACCCAATTCACATCACTTTCCTTTTATATAAATAGTGTCAAAGCAAATACATTTTAAAAGGATTTCTTTTTTAATCTCTGATAATATAATTAAACATGTGAATTAAGTGTAAAACTTTGATATTTAATTTTCAAATAGCTTAGAGCAAATGTAAATATATGTTTTGTAATATTCAAACACATATAATTTCAATATTTGTATGTAATTTACTTTCTGTAAGTTTCTCATAACTATTCCTAATACGATTATACAATTATTTTAATAAATATTTAACGTTTTAATAAAATTTTTATTCCTACATTTACATCTATATTTTTGAATTTTTAATTAAAACTTGTAATTTTGTAAACATGTATTTTGTAATCAACATAAAGTTTATTTGCTATGCAAATTCAGAATTCAAGTATTCTGCACTGAGAAATAAAGTATGATAAAAACGACTAGAATATGGTAAAAATCATGTTTCTGGTTTTAAGGAAATACCAAAACTTATGGTGATTTTTACCGAAGCTTTGATACTTCTGGTAAAATAAACAATAAAATTAGGTTTTATAATATGTGAGAAAGTTAGATAATTTTGGTAAAATTCGGTAATTTTATCATGTTTTCTTCAAGCATGGCATAAAAACCCTTTGATTGGTTATATTTTCTTTTCAGTTTTGCATTTCCTATTGAATGTGTGGTAATAAGAACTATCTATATTATATAAAACGCTAATACGTATGTATCAATAAAACCGATGATATTTCTTTTCTCGCGTTGTCAACAGTTTTCATTTTTAATTGTAGGCGTTTTGTACAAGTCTTTAAACTTTTTTTTCGTATTTATCCACGTAATTAAGAAGTTGTGAACTCATTCATAAACACAGTAGCATTTGTCTTTGATTCTCACCGAATTCTAACCGAATATGGGTGTGCCACATCTCCGATTGTCGCCGAGAAAAAAACAGTTAGTTGGTTTTGAGTTCTGAAATAATTTCTCTTCATTGGCAGAAATGATAAGTGTTATGCTATTGCTATTTTATTTTGAGTTGAACGCTTTACTATTCCACATTTTGTTATTGTCGCCGGGAACAAAACGGTTGGTTGGTTTTGAGTTCTGAAATAGTTCCTTTTCATTGGCGGAAATGATAAGTGTTATTCTATTGCTATTTTATTTTGAGTTGAGCGCTTTACTATTCCACTTTTTGATATACTATTAGTTATGAGTTAAATGCCGTTTTATTATTTTATATTTTAAGTCAATATTTTGTTTTATTTTAATTTAAATTTTATTAGAGTTAAATTATGAATCTTAATAATCTACGTACGGTATATAACAATCTACGAAGAAGAGAGAGCCGCTCTGATGAAACTCCAGAAGAGCAAAAATATGTGAACTATTTGCAATTTCAAATTAATATTGAAATGTACAGGTTTAGTATTTTCTACAGTGAAAAGTTTTCGGAACTTCAGTGTTCAAAAAAGTATACAAAAGCTAGACGTTAAGAACGTATCCAATGAGCGAGCAAAGCGGGCATCGCAATCCGAAATGAACTGTGAAGGCAGTTCCGCGAGCAGGGGGCGAAGCCTCCTAGTAATTTTGAAAACCAGAATTTCCGGTAAATCATATTACTATATAAACGGAAAAATTAACACATGAATGGTTTAAACACCGGATAGTTTGTTATTTCTTTTTATCAGGAATTGTGTTCTTTTTTCAGAAATACCATTTCAATAGATTAAGATTGTTTTACCAGATTTTTTTTTGTGTTCAATGCAGAGTTCATTAGAATTTGATGCTAACAGTCCAAGATGATAAATGATTAGAAATTAATCGATTTAAAAATATAGTGAAACCTCAAGAGGAGACCTCCTCTTCATAGCGACCTTCCTTATTTACGACCACTTTTGGAAGTTTTTCACGGAATTTTTCCCATAGACTTCGCATTGAAGAAAATTCTTAGAAGAAACGATCTCTCAGAGAGCGGGAAAATCTCTGCATCAAGTGCAAAAAGGTCAAATAAGGAAGCACAAAAAAAGCAAAGCAAAAAATATTAACAAACCAAAAAAATAAATTAATATGTATTCAAATTATTTATGTGGAATTCTTATTTAGAGGGTTCTTTTTAACGATCTCTGAAAGATATCTACAACCTTGTGTTGCAATCAGTGCACTAAAGACGATGCTATTAATGGTTTAACTGTTAGAGTTAAAAGATAAATTAGAACAAAAAATAGAGAAAACAATGCATCTCAAAAAAGCCTCATCCCATTTTCAAAGCTAATTGGTTTTTATGACATAAAATTTAATGAAAACTTAAACAAAAATCATAATTATTTATTTAAAGTAGTTCTATCGTTTATAATTGGTAATTTCGTTTTTACACATAATTATATCATCAGGGATTATTTTTTATGGACACTAAATTTTATTCAGTTTTCCTGGAGACAACACAAGTAACTTTTTCACGCCAAGAAAAAAAAAATGACTGCAATTAAAATCGTTTACTAAAAATCATAACACATAACGTCAGTATTATTTTGAAGTCAATGAACCTAACCCCTAAAAACAGCTAACCTCCATTTACGACCATTTTACTGTGGAACAGAGAGTTGTCGCTTTCGAGTGGTTTCCCTGTATTATCTAAATAAGTGGTAATAAGAATGTAATTTTCAAAAGCAGAATTTTCTCAAAACTATTACGATAGGAATATAAAAATTACCAAATGAATGGTTTCCATACCAAATATTTTAATAAAATGGACACTGTATATTTTACCAGAAATGTCATTACTATACAGTACGGTAATTTTACCAGATTTTTTTTCTCTCTGTGTATCTGCAAGTATTCAGACCCAATATAGTGGAATCAAACGACAATTCAGGTACCTTTCTTGCAAGCTTTATTTTATTCTAAAACAAATACCCTGTGAGCTATAAAATTGGTTTTAAAAATAAAATAAAGCCTTTAGAAGAAGTTTTGAAGAAAACAAACTAAGCGAATAAAATTCAAGGAAGATTTATTGCCTTTCTTTAAATCAGCAAGATAGGGAAATAAAAGTAATCGTTATTCCGAAATGGTTTTGTTTCACGACATGTAGTCTTTCAGAAACACCATTTAACGTTTTTTTTTTAAAAGACTAAATATTGGAATTCAATATTAAATTGGCGTGTCTATAAAGTATATATGTTCATAAAAAATCGTTGTTTAATTATAATAAAGTCTCTTAATTTATATATATAAATATATGTTTTTAATGTATTTCTTTTAAATTCATATAATTTAATAAAATATATTATACTAATTTTATTAAATATCTTTTATTATTATTTTATTGAAATTTCTAAATGCTTAATACATCCCAAATAACATCGATTTAAAAGTCAGCAACAATCTATATCCTCTTCACTGCTGAATTATAAAGGAACATAGCAAAAAAATATTTTATAGTTCCGAATTTCTATTTTACTGCCATAAGCCATAATAAGATAAACATAATATAAATTATACTGACAGTGGGCTAATAATTTTAGGCACACATACGTAGATTTCAGGTTTTAATTAAGTAAAATAATATAGATGTTTCATATGTTAAATTGCAATTTAATTGGGAACAAACAAACATACTGTTATATTATGGCGTACTTAAATTGAATGATGAATATATTTAATAATTATTTTGAAAAAAATTAAAAATACAAAGTTTTATTTGAGTACAAGGCAAAATACTCTATTAAATCTCATTCCGAAACTATCTAAATTAAATTAGCCATTCGAAATAAATATTTATTGTAAAGAATCTAACATTAATTATAAAAGAAAAATATTTGATACTTGGGATTACCATTTCAAAATTAGGGGGAAAAAACATAAAAAGTTAAAGTCATAAAATGTATGTACGTGCCTTCATAAAAAACAATTAATTGAAATACACTTAAAAATATTACTAATTAGATAATAAATTAAATACTCATAATACTATGAGATTTTACTTGACTACTATTCAGTCATAAATTTCGCTATACATACCAATGCACACGTAAGTGAACCTGATTATTCTTGAATGTATTATTTTAAATATTAAGTAAATATAAATTTAAAAGCTTCATGCATTTCAGATACTTACTAAGTCAACAGAAAATAATTATTTTCCGAATTACTAAATTTTAATAATATTTAAAATTACTTATGTTTTCCAGCACGTGGATTTAGATTCATTTTTCGAAAATAACTTCTGTTTGTGGAATGTGTTTCAGTGAAGGTAAAACTATAAATATTATTATAGTGAACGTCCGCATGTCTGAACCGAGGTTCTGAAGAAGATATCATACAGCCCAACAAGATGCATAAACTATTAGAAAATAAACAATGCAAGCTTGAAACAATGTAAAATTTAACCCGTTTTATATTTATGTGATACGAAAAATGACTTTATTGAAAAAGTTGTATAATGTATGATTATTAGAAATTAAGCAATGTAAACTTGAAACAATATAAAATTTAGCCCATTTTATATTTATGAGATAAGAAAAGTGCTTTATTGAAAAAGTTGTATAATGTATGATTATTAGAAAATAAACAGTGCTAACTTGAAACAATATAACATTTAACCCGTTTTATATTGGTGTAATACGAAAAGTGGCTTTATTGAAAAAGTTGTATAATGTATGATTATTAGAAAATAAACAATGCAAGCTTGAAACAATGTAAAATTTAACCCGTTTTATATTTATGTGATACGAAAAATGACTTTATTGAAAAAGTTGTATAATGTATGATTATTAGAAATTAAGCAATGTAAACTTGAAACAATATAAAATTTAGCCCATTTTATATTTATGAGATAAGAAAAGTGCTTTATTGAAAAAGTTGTATAATGTATGATTATTAGAAAATAAACAGTGCAAACTTGAAACAATATAACATTTAACCCGTTTTATATTGGTGTAATACGAAAAGTGGCTTTATTGAAAAAGTTGTATAATGTATGATTATTAGAAAATAAACAATGCAAGCTTGAAACAATGTAAAATTTAACCCGTTTTATATTTATGTGATACGAAAAATGACTTTATTGAAAAAGTTGTATAATGTATGATTATTAGAAATTAAGCAATGTAAACTTGAAACAATATAAAATTTAGCCCATTTTATATTTATGAGATAAGAAAAGTGCTTTATTGAAAAAGTTGTATAATGTATGATTATTAGAAAATAAACAGTGCAAACTTGAAACAATATAACATTTAACCCGTTTTATATTGGTGTAATACGAAAAGTGGCTTTATTGAAAAAGTTGTATAATGTATGATTATTAGAAAATAAACAATGCAAGCTTGAAACAATGTAAAATTTAACCCGTTTTATATTTATGTGATACGAAAAATGACTTTATTGAAAAAGTTGTATAATGTATGATTATTAGAAATTAAGCAATGTAAACTTGAAACAATATAAAATTTAGCCCATTTTATATTTATGAGATAAGAAAAGTGCTTTATTGAAAAAGTTGTATAATGTATGATTATTAGAAAATAAACAGTGCAAACTTGAAACAATATAACATTTAACCCGTTTTATATTGGTGTAATACGAAAAGTGGCTTTATTGAAAAAGTTGTATAATGTATGATTATTAGAAAATAAACAATGCAAGCTTGAAACAATGTAAAATTTAACCCGTTTTATATTTATGTGATACGAAAAATGACTTTATTGAAAAAGTTGTATAATGTATGATTATTAGAAATTAAGCAATGTAAACTTGAAACAATATAAAATTTAGCCCATTTTATATTTATGAGATAAGAAAAGTGCTTTATTGAAAAAGTTGTATAATGTATGATTATTAGAAAATAAACAGTGCAAACTTGAAACAATATAACATTTAACCCGTTTTATATTGGTGTTATACGAAAAGTGGCTTTATTGAAAAAGTTGTATAATGTATGATTATTAGAAAATAAACAATGCAAGCTTGAAACAATGTAAAATTTAACCCGTTTTATATTTATGTGATACGAAAAATGACTTTATTGAAAAAGTTGTATAATGTATGATTATTAGAAATTAAGCAATGTAAACTTGAAACAATATAAAATTTAGCCCATTTTATATTTATGAGATAAGAAAAGTGCTTTATTGAAAAAGTTGTATAATGTATGATTATTAGAAAATAAACAGTGCAAACTTGAAACAATATAACATTTAACCCGTTTTATATTGGTGTAATACGAAAAGTGGCTTTATTGAAAAAGTTGTATAATGTATGATTATTAGAAAATAAACAATGCAAGCTTGAAACAATGTAAAATTTAACCCGTTTTATATTTATGTGATACGAAAAATGACTTTATTGAAAAAGTTGTATAATGTATGATTATTAGAAATTAAGCAATGTAAACTTGAAACAATATAAAATTTAGCCCATTTTATATTTATGAGATAAGAAAAGTGCTTTATTGAAAAAGTTGTATAATGTATGATTATTAGAAAATAAACAATGCAAGCTTGAAACAATGTAAAATTTAACCCGTTTTATATTTATGTGATACGAAAAATGACTTTATTGAAAAAGTTGTATAATGTATGATTATTAGAAATTAAGCAATGTAAACTTGAAACAATATAAAATTTAGCCCATTTTATATTTATGAGATAAGAAAAGTGCTTTATTGAAAAAGTTGTATAATGTATGATTATTAGAAAATAAACAGTGCAAACTTGAAACAATATAACATTTAACCCGTTTTATATTGGTGTAATACGAAAAGTGGCTTTATTGAAAAAGTTGTATAATGTATGATTATTAGAAAATAAACAATGCAAGTTTGAAACAATGTAAAATTTAACCCGTTTTATATTTATGTGATACGAAAAATGACTTTATTGAAAAAGTTGTATAATGTATGATTATTAGAAAATAAACAATGCAAGCTTGAAACAATATAAAATTTAACCCGTTTTATATAGATGTGATACGAAAAGTGGCTTTATTGGAAAACTTGTATAATGTATGATTATTAGAAATTAAGCAATGTAAACTTGAAACAATATAAAATTTAGCCCATTTTATATTTATGAGATAAGAAAAGTGCTTTATTGAAAAAGTTGTATAATGTATGATTATTAGAAAATAAACAGTGCAAACTTGAAACAATATAACATTTAACCCGTTTTATATTGGTGTAATACGAAAAGTGGCTTTATTGAAAAAGTTGTATAATGTATGATTATTAGAAAATAAACAATGCAAGCTTGAAACAATATAAAATTTAACCCGCTTTATATAGATGTGATACGAAAAGTGACTTTATTAAAAAAGTTGTATAATGTATGATATTAAATTACTTGGCAATTTTCAACTGTTAGCCACCATTTTATTTCAATAAGCTCTCATTCTTTCAGTATTAGATACCGTGATAGATAATAAATCATTAATGAAGTATCGTAGTTTATAAATATAATAATATTAAAATAATTAATAATAGTGGATCAATTGTCCTCTCACAATCTATGTTTCGTAAAAAAAGAAACTGTTCTGTAAATTTGACGCTAGGTGCGAATCGATTAGATATGTTAGTTTACGCGCTATGAGGTTCACGTTAAGCTTGCATGAACAAACCTTTTAAATCAAGGTGGAGTCTGTCTTTACGAAACGAGACTCGAAAAAACATCTGAAATCAAAGTTTAATCAGCATACGAAAATAAAGTATTCAAAGAATTCTCAAACAGAAGTTAAATTAATCGTTTCAGGGTTTATTTTAGATTCAATGACCGTCAATGAAACACGATTTATTTGCTCAGGCACTCATATATTTTTGTTAGTAGACCTTAAGAGTGAATTTCAACATGATCGTTAAGTTTTCAACAAAAATAAAACCATACATTTGAGAGCCTTTACAAAGTTAGAATGAAAGAAAAATGGAAAAAAACATAATTTATAGTAAAAGCTAAAATATTTATATTTTTCGTAAAATTTTTTGCCTACCTTTATTTAATATTTAAACTAACTTAAAATACTAATATTTCCAGGGAGTTTAAAAAAGAATTCATTAGTCAACGTTTCGACGCCAAAAAAATGAAAATGAAAATACAACGATTGTCGTAAGGTTTTCTATTATCTTCAATGAAAATAATAAATACATTGAATTAATAACTATGATGGAAACATTTCTAGATGAGAATCTACTGGAAAACATTTATCAGGAGTCACATGTAAATTTAAAGAAATTTAAAAATGGAAGTGTAAGTTGGAATACAGAATAATATTCATAAGCGACGGAGTAATTTTACAGAAGCAAAGTTAATTAACTCTGCAAATTTTTTCCAGATTATTAAACAAAAATACTTTTCCGTGATTGAAAGTGCAGGGGTGTTACATGAAGTTGGCGAACGAACAACTGAGAAACGATCGAAAAGTGCAAATAAATCACACATATAACTTTTATCATGGCGAACCGAATCCCGGCAGAAATCGTGGTAAGCGAAGACTTACCCTAGACAGTTACAGAAACGTTGTATTTGTGTTTTCTTTTGAGTGACACACTCAAGTTGACTAGTTTATCATTTCCTACAAAGTATAAACGTCACAATGTCAATGTTATCTGTTTAAAGATTACCTAATGGCACACAGAAACCTTTGCAAAAAATTTAATTTCTCAGTTTTTATTGCATACCTTGTTTTTGAACTTTTTTTTCATTCGTATCCTATGGGTGCCAAAAGCGATATTTTTTTTTAATGATGATGTATTCTATTTTTATATTCAATTTCGAAAAACAAATTTGTTTAGGAAAGTCTAATGCAAACCTGCGTAAACTAGCATAGTTAAATTTAACATTGTTTCAAGTTGGCCAGATTCATTTTCTAATCATTTGAAAACCTTACTAGAGTTCTGTGGTGAAGATTAATGCTATATATTTAAATCAACCTTACAATGCTACCTGAATTCACAGTACTCAAAACTCCAAATGTGCGTCAACTCTTCTGTGAAGTAGGTAATTTTGAAGTGCCTTTAGAAAAGTTAACGGGAAAACTGGTATTTCCCGTAATTCTGATGACGCAATGTTTAGCTACATGTGCGTGAACAAGAGCTTGCGTAATTTAACAAAGATCCTTATTTGTTTCGCCAATTGTAGAAGTATGTACGAATTAGTCTAGAAGTACGTACATTTAAAAGAATGAGTAAAATTTCTTATTAATACTATAGTCAAAATTAGGTCAGTGGTTTCCTCGCTACATATTCTACAGAACTACAACTCTTTTCTTTGATAGCCATAATTAAAATATTTATTCACGGTTTAATTAATAAACCTCATAATTATATCAGATTTTCTCTCCCTATATATTAAATTGTATTGCATTTCTCTTCTTAAAATAAATGGAATTATAAAGCACAATAGAATATATTATTATAAATAAAAATATTCAATTAGGAATTAATTAACCAAATTGTAAATAGCATTACTTTTTTCTTCTTGTAATTAATATAATTGTAAAATATAATAGAATCACTTACAAATAGTTAACATATTTAGGAAAATATTTCTCTATATATATCTTAACTAGTTCAAAATCATTTTTGTTATAATAAAAATAATATCAATGTACTTATAAATGTAAATTTGTGGGGAGTTGAGTGCTTATTATTACTGAATTCGAATTATAAAACGATCTCTTAATAGGTATTAGGAGCCAATTAGGAGTGCAATACAACATAATCTCATTAAACATACAACATTTCTCGAATAGTTTTACCTCTCTGCATATAAATCTGTGTTGAAATTTTTTTTTAATGGATTATTATGTCGTAGTTAATTTAACTCACATAAGTTATTTATGTATAAATACCAACATAATTAGTAGTTAAATAAAATCTTTATTTATAATCTGTGAACAGTTACTTTCAAAATTAATTTTTGATTAATTTATATTTTATTCGTATTGTCTCATATAGTAAGGTTATGCAAAATGTTGCTTATTCATATAAAACAAAAAAGAGCTTTGATTAAATTTGATTAGAAATAGGTTTCTTAGGAACATTATTTTACTCTATTCGCATTTATTGAAAAGCATATTATTCAAAGATTTGCTCATAATATAATTATGGCTATCCAAAAATAGTGGCTAATGATAACATTTCCTGGCTTGGATTTCTATGCAGTTTTAAACCTGATGATGGGCCCAAACATTAAACAACCAATGTTAAAGAGATGTGCTGTTATATATAGCGTTCAAAATAGACTAAAAATATAATTCAAGAAATTATTGCTCGGGGAGAGAATTCAACTGTAGTGAAATCAGTGATAACGTATTTAAGATCTGTTAAAAATGTAATGCAAAAAAAAAAAAAATTTCCTCAGTGGTATTAACAGAGAAATGTTTCAGATATTTTTTATTAATCATCGTGCATTTAATTTTTTTAATTTTGCTTACTTAAAAGCGCATTTAATGTTGTTTACTTAAATATGTATTTAATTTTGTAAAATTAAAGGTGCATTTAATTTTGCTTAGTTAAAGGTGCTTATTTGACAATGGCGTAGACTGACGTAGATTTCACGTTTCTGGCATGCTTATTGACATGCAAGTGACGTGAAATCTTTCTTGCCTTTCTATTTTGAATAAGCCATGTCTGTCAAAGTATCTATTCTTTTAAGTGACACATTCTATATTCTTTTACAAAGATTTCAATACTGTCACTATATATTTCTTACTTAACAAAAGAAAGGCACAAAGACATGTAGAACCTAAACAAACTAATTATGCATCGAAAGTTGCCAGGAACATAAAAAAAAAAAATATATCACGGCTACAATAAAATGCATGAACAAATAATAAATCTAATTTAAATAAGAGATTTAGCCGAGAAAGAATTATATTTTAATAAATTCGACGTGAGATACGTTGTATTTAAATAAATGCAGATTAATTAGCATTCCAACGTATGTGGAGAAACTCTCAGCTCGACTTTAACGAGTCATTTTGCTTTTAAACGATCAGCTGGCACTGATATCATAGGTCACATGTGTGTATCCGTGATTTTCATCGTCTTCTGAAAGTGCAAATACCCAATTATAAAAAACTAGATCACGCGCATTAAACAAGAATATGAATACAGACATTATAATCTATTTGTTGAAAATTTTAGAAATTTTTTTCTTGTATACTAACTAATCTGCATACGTTGCTCTAACGGAACATCTCTATATGAATTTTTTTTAAATAATTTACATTACATTTCATTCGCATAAAATACTTAAAGTTAATGCCATTCTATATACTAGTATTTTATGTATAACGGAATGAAAATACATGCTTGTTTCAGAAGCGCTGTCTGATCTATGAAATAATCTGTAATTAATAGCTCGAGGAAGCAGAAATTTAACGAACATGCTCCAATTAAATATCGATTTAAGATCCTTCTGCATCAAGCGATTCAGCAAAGATAATTTCTAAGGACAATTGATGACTCCTATGGGACCTGAACACGACGCCTTGATTATCTTGCCCTGATCTCAGGTGATTTGACAATGCTTCTTCCTACTGAACAGAAATTAATTACTGGCGCTATTAATGATCGGTTACTAATGGATCACGGCAGCCAGAAAGAAATCCGTGTTCTGATCTGGTACGATGAGAAATTATCTATCTCACGTCCTCGTTCTGGTAATCGATTTAGTATCTTCCCTTCAGTCTCTCCTACTTTGGTATCACCATCTAGGTCAAAGCACTTCTCATTAAATCACCAAATGCCCATCGGTATGTGGTAGACTTACATATCGCTTACACTTGGTTCAATGTGCTGGAAAGATTGAGTTCAGGCTAAGCAATTTTCTCAAGTATATTTAATTGGAAATTGAATGAATTGGACGCAGTTTGTTTGGAATGTTGTTTGTTTATACGACTGATTCAATAATCATTTTTAATTAAACTGTTATTTTCAGAATGTAGTGTTTGATTAGAAATTGATTTAATTAAAGTTTTGATAAGATAAAAAAAATATTTCTACTAATATTACAAAAATAAGTTATTTATTATATATTATTGTATTACAATATTAAAACAGATAATATTCTCTAAACATATTATTCCTTTATAAATAAAACAAAACAAACAAAATATTTAATTTTAAAAAGGAAAGGGACAAATCATATATCTCAACAGAAACAGATAAATCATTGCTTAAAACAAAAACATATTGTTCGAAAAACCATTTATGGGAATTGTAACTGAATTTAGGTTGAATGTTTGTCCATTACAATGAAGCTTAAGCAATAATGTATTATGACAGAAATGTCGTGGGTTCGATCCTCGCCGGCCGAAGACTCCCCGTGTAGTAAATGGTGACTGATGCACGTTAAATCTGTCGAGTCTCAAAGTCCTCCATGTTCCCATAACAAATCAATACCTCTGGGGGTACTGATCCAGGAGTTTCCTTGTCTTCTGGATTGGTTCAAAATTACAAGGCTACGGAGTTGAGCATTAGTAGTCGTAAACCCATGAAATTGGGTCGCCTGTTCAACGACGGTTATAAAATAAAAATAAGATATACTACCTAAAACTTTTTTTATGCGGTTGATAGGGACCGCATAAAAAAAGTCGAACTTAGACAATACATCAATGATTTATGAAATACATGAGAGAATGCTTTCAATTGAATGAAATAATTAAATTAGACCTAAAGAAATTGTAAAAACATTTAATTTTTCATTCATTGTAACTATACCTGGAGAAGTTTTCAAATTATACATTAAATAGTGGAATTGTCTGCCTTTTTACTTTCTTTTGGCTATAATTATTCATTTTAAGGGAGTACTTATGTCTAAAGATGAAATAAAAATCATTAAAACTACATATAAATAGAAACAAAAGTAACTAATTTATTTATCTTTAATCTCACTATAAAATGAATCCTTAATCACGTGAATCGTGTATAAAACTCTGAATACGAAGCGTATACTGTTCTCGCGTCGAGCGACAATATGTAACCTCCTGACTCTGCCTTGTCAGGAGATTATTTAAAATAAATGAACAGAGCATCGCGAAGTCCAGATGCATCGTTGTCAAGGAGGCCACACAATCAGAGTTCGTCCACAACATATATATGCACATTGATAGTAAACATAAACTGGTGCTAACGCTGCTAAGATTCAGATACCGCATAAAGAAATCGCACAAAAATAAAATCGCGCAAAACCAATCGCACAAAAACAAAATCGCATAAAAAAGGACCGCACACAAAGAGGTTTTACTGTATATTCTCGCATTATTGAAAGATAAGATGTCTGACAAAAATAGAAAATAAAAACTTATTTATATGTTTGAGCAGAATGTAGAGAATAATATAATAATTAAAATGTATAAAATGTTTAATATCAAATGCACAAGTGGATTGCGTAAATAGGATTTTGCAATAATATTTGAATAATGTTATAAAAAAAAATTGGAGCATTGGCAAATCAGTTTTCACTACCAGAAGTTTGATCAAATGATAAATAGTTGAATCGTCTTCCAGTAAATCAATCAGTGCTAACAAAGCTTTGAAAAGAACTTGGTAAGGATTTCTATACTGAGTCAATCTCGCAACGCTTTATGAATAAATGTAACTGCTACAGTACAAGTTTTAAAAAAATTTAATTTTTTTAATCAAAAATACCTAATCAATATTAGCAGTTTATTACGTTTGTTTATAATTATCTATACTTTATATTTTCGAATTTCTAAGTTAGAAAACGGTTAAAATTTAGAAGTGAAAGTCACAATTTAAAAGGAGATAAGAACTCTACAGAATATGAGAAACAGTTGTCTTAATAAATGGCACTGAAGATAAAGTTAAAGGAATCAAAATTAATCTGATTTTTAAACGAATTAAACCATAAAGTCATGAAACTTTTTAAAAAACTGGATTAAGGAAAGAACTGAAAATAAATTATTTTTTTACCATTTCTTCAAAGGTTGAAGAATTCAGTATTTAATGTTTTTGTTTGTTAGTCGGTTTATTGTGATATTGATTTAGACAAATGAAATAGAATGTAAATATTTTAATATAAAATATCACCGAAAACATAAGAAATCGCTTTCGAAATAAATGGCAGTAATGAAGTTAAAAGCATCAACATTTTGTTAAGTGTTTGAAAAAACTGTAACTAAGCACATTTCAGTTTCATCTGGTAATCAATTCGGTTTTCATTTTTACAGGGCTATTTTGTAATTTTATAAACAAGAGATGAGCAACTACGCTTATCAAAGCATAAAGGGAAGCAGCTATTTTAATTAAAATAATAAAAATCTTATAAACCAAAATTAATTATCTAAAATAATTTCTGCACAAGTTGTTAAATTCAATCCTTACAAACAATTTTTGTTTGCTGTTTAATTGAGCTATTGATGCTTTCAAATTAATTATATTATGTACACATTTACTTAAATCATCTAATTAAAATATGTATAAAATTTTACGAAACGTTCAAGTTAGTTTATCAACCCTATAGTTTTTTTTTTCTTTTTTTATTTATTTTTTTTTTTTAGCGGGAAGCTAATGGATTGGGTGGTGCTTTTTTTATAATTGAATTGTATGGGTATTAGTTTCTTTTCCAGTTAGTATTGGATGTTCATTCCATTCTTTTGTTTCTTGACGCACAATGATCAAACCTATGAGCTATATTTAATTGATTCTAAGTTTTTAGTTTAAATGACTGTTAAACCTAAAAACTATTTTATGTTCCCTTATTTAGTAAATTTTATCTAGATTGTTCCACCACACTTGATTATTTTTAAAATTTTGTTAACTGTTTTTATTTAACATAAAAAATTATCATATAATTCAGTGTTGTATATTATAGAACCTGATTAAGACATGGCGATTCAGGTAAAAAAGACTACTAACAATTTATAATACCAATAATAATGCTAAATTACTTATTTATGGCAACAAAAGAGAATGTTCAAAGAACTATACCTAGTGCAGAAAGGGTAAAAAGGAATGAAGAAACAAAAAGGAAATAGTGCCTAGGGCCAAGTATCTTGATCATTGCTTCGATATTTATCTGAAGAAATATTCGCTGTGAAAACTGAGATGTAATATCTTTCCAAATATGATATTAATAATGCCAAATAATGCTTAAATAATAACTTATTTTCCGGGTTAACACTAAATTTAGCATTCATAAAGGATTTAAAGGATGTAATTTCAATCTAAGCACTTAACTACACCAAAAGGGGTGAACTACAAAATTTTTTTTACAGAGTTCACCTAAAAGAGAACTTTTCAAAATTGTCAACCATACGTATACACATAATAAATGGGTCAAAGAGGATGGAAAACCCTGAATAACTTTTCATCTAATTATCGGATCTTCACAATCTAGGGATAGGATGACCTTGGATATCCTAATTAATTAGTGCAGCGATATTTGAAGTTACGAAATCAGGGACAAAATCGTACTTTCTCTGAATAAACATACCTTTTTTTCGTATAAGGATTCATTACCCTCAAAAAATAAGGGGTGCCCACAATCTGGGAAATATGGTCCCAATAAATTAGTCAGGAGAGCTGTTTACAGTTTGAGCATTTAAATGTTAATTTTATTTTTTATGTATTTCGCCATAATTCGAGAAATTTTTAAACTAATTGAAAATTTTTTATTTTTTTCACAGAATTATAAAATTCATTTATCCAAAGCTACTTCAATGTGAAACATAATGTTTAGTAAATATTTATTAGATTTTTATACTTTATTTAAAAACAATTTTGAATTGCAAGGTATAAAATTTTTATATTAATTTTACAGAATGTAAATTTACATTACAAAATACAAAATATCAGAAAAATCGGAAGAATAGTTTCTAGGAAATCTAATTTTAAAAACACTATATTTTTTTAAACTTGTACAGTGTGCAAAAGTAAAAACATACCATCCTGAATAACTTTTGATCTAATGATCGGATCTTCCCGTTCTATGACTCGAAAAGGGTGACCTCAAATATGCTAATTAATAAGTGCAGACTGCATTTTAAGATACAAAATCAATCTCTGCTTAAACATGTCTTATTTCAATGGATTCAGATTTCTAACTCCCAAAATATAGGGGGGGGGGTGTAGCCGCAATCTGTGAAATATGTTCCCAATAGTTTGGTCAGGAAAGCGCTCCAAAGCTTGAACCCCATTGCTATTAGTTTTACTTTTTTCATATTTGGCTATAGCTCGAGAAATTTTTAAGCAAATTGAAAAATGTTTGCACTCCAAAGATAGTTCCATGCAAAAAGTAAATGTTAGTAAATATTTATTATTTTTTATAATTTCATTTAATAATGGTGGAAAAAAGTTTGAATTTTAAGTTATAAATTCTTTTGCATCATTGAGAAGAATACAATTTAACATGTTAAATTACAAAATTTGAGCAAACACGGTGGAATAGTTCTTGACGGGTAAAATTTTAAAAGAATCATATATTAAAAATTCAATTTCTCATGAACTATTCCACCTATTTTGCACAAATTTTGTATTTTGCTGAGTAAAATTAGGCCCTGTTAAAGGTTCTAAAAAATCTATACCTCGCAATTCTAAAATTTTTTGACCATTATTTAATAAAAAAATAAAAAATAATAAATATTTACTACTATAAACATTATCTTTGGTTAAAACGAATTTTATAGTTGCGTGCAAAAAATTAATATTAAGGGGTTCGAACTTGTGAGCGCTCTCCTGATCGACCTATTGGGACTATATTTCCCAGATTATGGCTACCTCCTATATTTTGGGTGTTAGAAATCCAAATCCGTCGTATAAAAAACATGTTTATTTAAAGAAAGTAAGTTTTTTGTGCCTGATTTCATAACTTAAAATATCGTCTGCTCCAATTCATTAGCATATTTAATGTCAACATCTCAAACCATTGACTTTGAGTTCTAAAACGTAAAGATCTGCTTTAGATCAAAAGTTATTCGTGGTAGTCCATTTTTTATGTACGTGTAACTTCAACAATCAATGAATTTCTTAGTTTTTTTGTTGAAATTTTTGATGTTGCTTTTTCTTCGTTGTAACTGATTAGCGATGATAGTGCAATAAAAATTCAAAAATGTCACTGCTGACATGTTATACACTCAAATATATTTAAATATTTATGGGAAACTATTTTGTGCTTCATTCATGTTCAAACAAATTTACTTTCCTTATTATTTATCTAGTTAATTTAAAATGATTTGTTTAGAAATAGATTTTTAAAAGCATAAATGTAAAATTAAAGATAATTGTCTTTAATTATCAATATGCGTATTTTAAGGATGTTTTGTTGAATCACAGTTGTTATGAAGTAATTTTACGCATAATAATAAGTCATTTAATTACAGCTAAACTTAAAATTTCAAAGCAAAATATTGAATTATTCAGCAATTATTGAAAAGAAATCTTTCATATCATTATTTTATCATATCATTATTTTATCATATCATTATTTTACACTATGAAAAAGATATATAAAATGCGTACATATTTTTATATTTTAATCAAGATTTTCTTTTCTCTATAGTGCAATCGTATTTGCGTCAAAGAATTTAATTTTAATAGAAATATTTTAATAAAAAATAGTTATTATTCATGCATTGTCTTTATTCTAACTTTTTTTAAATTTTCTATTATAGCATTAAAATAATCTTTTTTTTTTAAATCAGCGTAAATTATCCATAAGAATTTAAGACTCTTAAGTGAAAATATATTTTCCTTTCATCCATAGGCACTAAATAGCTTGATATAAATATGAAATAAAGAATTTACCAGCAGAATATGCTTAAAATCATATAATTAAATTTTAACGAATTGTCTCACAAGTAAATAAATCCTTCTTTTCGGACTAAATTTGCTGCAATTATAAAATACTTAAAAAAATTAAACAAATATATAAAGAGATTTAATATTTATGTATGTTGCTTTTAAAATATAAATGAATTACGTAATTCAGAAATGATTTGAAATTAAATGTTAATTTAATTTAATAAATATTAAAATAATAATGTTCATTTTACAAATGTGGGTTTCTAGCTAAACTGCTCATTAAAATTTTAATAATAATTATATATTTTTTATAATTTTCATCAATTAGATGATTTCTAAATTATATCTCTTCGAGTTTTCTCTTATTATTTTCAATTATCTCTCTTTTTTTTAATATTATCTGTTAAAATGTACATTAATTAGTATATTAATATTAAATAAATAATCCGTAGAAAGTGAAGCTGTAAGACATTACTTGATAAAAAAAAAATTCATTCGATTCAAAAACATGCAATATGGAGATAAGAATCTGAATGTTTCAAGCTCTCAAAGAGAGACGTCTATTTTCAATTCTTGCCAGACGTGAATGAGAAGATGCAAAAGTGATTAGAAATATGAAACATAAAGTTGCTCCGAGTTACCTGTGGTTCTTCTCATCCTGTTTTTCATCTTTTTTTTTCTCTCACTGCTACTATGGTTTTTCTAGTTTTGTTTCTCACTTGTATTTTTCTATTTTTCGTATGAAAATTTACGTTTTATTTTTCAAATCTCTATTGTTTTTTTCTCATTTATGTCTGTCCAGTCTTGAAATTGGCGTACATTTTTGAGAGCTTAAAACATGTCAACTGTTATCTCCTATTTATTATTTTTGAAGCGAATGGAGTTTTTAATTGGTAAATATATTAATACTTTAATTACTGCAACTTTAATTAATGATATTTTTTAGTTCCTAACAATTTCTTTTATTCTTATTTATATTTAATGTTTATGACCACCTGCATATTTTCATTTTCTTCAGGTGATATTTTTTACACATTTTAACAATATTTGGTTTTATTTTTATTAAATTATTTTATGTATTTAATCATTGATAAAAACATTCAATTTATAAATTGTACGAATTTAAAAGAAAAGAAAATGAACTTATTAGATTGCGCATTCATAGCAACAAAATTAAATGTGTTTTGGAATTATGCATGACACAAAGAAGTGTATATATATATATATATATATATATATATATATATATATATATATATATATATATATATATATATATATATATATATATATATATATATATATATATATATAGCACAAAAAATACAAAGAGAAAAAAAGAGAAAACCGAAGAAAATTAATAGGTTATATTAACTGCGCATAAGTTGCAAGTATATAGAACTTATAAAATAAGTTAAAAAATTTAGAAAAAATGAAGGAAAAAAAATATATAAAATTATAAATAATAAAAAATTGCGGATATAATCGTGTGAGCTGATGAAGAGATTATATCCCTTCTTTATTTTGTTTCCCGGTTTTTTAAATTTTTTTAAAAATCCGGAAAACAAACCGACGTGTGTGCGTGTGTGTGTGTGTGTGTGTGTGTGTGTGCGTGCGTGTGTGTGTGTGTGTGTGACTTTTAAAAGTATGAGAAAGTATTTCGATTAGAATTAATTAGGATAACATAAAAAGATTAATAGAATCTTTTTATGTTACATTTGTACCCTCCTTCCCTGCATAAGACCTGTTTTAATCTTTCCACTCGGTAACGACGTTATATATTAGGGAAAATCTTGCAAAGTAAATCCGTAAAATGCTTCAGTTTAGGGAAATCTTAGCAATTACTATTGGTTATTTAAATAGATCACGCGATTCCTACGAAGCCTAAAGGGAGAAAATATCCCGCTTTTAATTAAATGTATGCTTGAGCCAAGGATATAATCAGAAGAAACAGGATGTGGGTTTTTAAAAGTTGAGAAAGCATTTTGGTTAGAATTAATTAGGATAACATAAAAAGATTAATAGAAGCTTTTTATGTTACACACACACACACACACACACATATATATATATATATATATATGTATATTATATATATATATATATATATATATATATTAATATATATTATATATATATATATATATATATATATATTAATATATATTATATATATATATATATATATATATATATATATATATATATATATATATATATATATATATATATATATACACTGAGTGGCTAAATTATTATGACCACCTCAGAGTTTTATGCAAATGAGTTATTGCGTCACAGCGCTGCCGCTAGAGGCCAAGATAACTATAACACGAGAATGCTGGACAAGTGAGTCATCAGTTATACTGTGTTGCTTGCTCAGATATGGGAAAGAAAAGTGATTTAACTGAATTTCATCGTGGAATGATTGTGGGTGCGAGATGTGTCGGAACGAGTATCAGCTAAACGGCTGCACTTGTGAAGTATTCTAGAGCAGCAGTTGTTAATGTGTACAAAGAATGGACAATCAAGCAAAAAACCGGGTCTCAACGTCAGACTTGTGGTCGTCACAGGGTACTGAATGCTCGATCAGAGAGAAGGCTGGCCAGGGTTGTGCAACGCAACAGGAGAGCAACAGTGCGACAAACTGCAAGTGATCTTAATCAAGGAGCAACTGTGAACGTCTCTGAACGGACTGTTCGACGCGCATTTTGCCGTATAGGGTATAGGCCAACAGCGTACTTAAGGGGTGGTCATAATAATTTGGCCACTCAGTGTATATATATATATATATATATATATATATATATATATATATATATATATATATATATATATTAAATTTGTAACCCACTGATGGTTCTGCATGTAAAATGTCGTATTCTAACCTGTAGTCTTCTCCGCATAGAAAAAACGATTTTTCCATGTTATTAGATAGAGCGTCTTGAGGAGAAACCAATTTTACCAATCTTCTATAGAGCAAGTGAGTTAAGATAATATTAGCGATTAGAAGACTTTAAAGACGATAGTGACTCAGAAATAATGGTTTAATTTGTAATATATTCCGTCAAAAAGATGCATTTTTCTCAATGTCCGACTGTTCAATCTCTTATTTTATGCTTCAGAGAATGTCCTTCCTCTTCAGATCAATTTCTATATTCAGGAAGTGTTCTCTCAAATTTATGATAGCATGTCTTCAGATCATCCTCGGGACTGTTTCCAAGACAGTCGTAAATAACCCTTTGCGCAGATCTAGTGCGAAGTAAATTAAGAACCTAAAGTACCTCTTCTTTTATGTGCTATTGGCTATTTTGCGTTTGACGTCATAACTTAAATTATTGTGTGCACTAATTATTTAGCATATTTGAGATCTACCCTTGAACCATTACGAGTCCTAGAACGGGAACATCCGATCATTAGATCAAAAGTTAATTTAGGAGGCCCATTTATTTATTTATTTTTGCTCACTATACATTTAATATTATTATTATGCAGTCCTTTATGAATAATATTTAAACTTATTTTTGTATTCTTTGTTCTATAAATTTACTATATATTTTTTAAACAAAAATTTAAGGAATTGCTAAATTTTTTTCTATTATTTGACGGCACCTTTTTCTTCTAAGAATTTTATAATTATTTTTAAGAAATTTGTATTCCCCAACTTATTCAGTGCGTGAAGTTTGTATGAATTTATTCTTGAAAAATTCATTTAAATTTTAATTTGTAATAAAAACTCAGTATCTAATTACAATTTAACTATTAATTTTGCCGAAACTTCTCTTAAAAGTTTTATAATGAATATTAATTATTAAGATTAAATTTTTTCGACATAAATCCTTAATTCTTATTTTTATTTGAACTTTCTCTTACTTTATAAGATAGTCTAAAAGATTTAAAATCATTAATAAATGTTTAAGCCTTCTAATTAGAAAACTATGCTTTCTGAAATCAGTTTTTCAAGCAAACAATTCACAAACTGACAAAGAGGGATGTACGAAATTACTAACTTCCTTTTTCTAAAAATAAAACCAAATATTCTTAATTGAATTTAATTAATTTTTTAATTGCATTTTAACTGAGATAGAAAACTGGACTTCCTTTGCTTCCATTTCATTCAATTCCTCGAAATAAATTATCACGCTTCAGTGGAATTGATAATTTTCTGGAGATGAATTCAATTTTTTTTATAGAGGAGAAATTGGAACAAATTACCATAATTTGATTTGGTCGTTCAGATATGCTTCATCATGCATAATTACTTTGCTTAAATT
Organism: Parasteatoda lunata; assembly: GCA_949128135.1. Taxonomy (NCBI): domain Eukaryota; kingdom Metazoa; phylum Arthropoda; class Arachnida; order Araneae; family Theridiidae; genus Parasteatoda; species Parasteatoda lunata. The sequence goes on from OX421971.1 coordinate 42,252,459, forward strand.
GCTTTTCTGCTCTGAAAACATTAGAAAACTATATTTTTGTTTATTAAAAAAGATAAAATATCTATATTAAAATAAAAGTGATTAATTACTTATTTGAAACGTCTAATACAAAACTGAAAAAAAAACATGTATATCATTTTTTTTTTCTTGTTACACAATTCTCGTTGAAACAGATTTTTTATATCCAAACTATTTATGGCATTTGAACTTAACTTTTCAAAAATACCTCTTGTATTCACATTTTGAATGCAACATTATCACTACAAATCTAAACAAAGAAAATTATTTATTTTGATGCTAAATACGAACGTCATTTTTTGTTTTGAAAAAAACCCAGTTCTTTTACGTGCAAAATAGCTTTCCATGAATTCATTACTTTTTTAAGAAGAAAAGTCAAAGATCGCTTCGACGGATTTATTTGTTCCAAAGTGAAGGGGAATCAACTCGATACAAAATAAATCTTGAATTTTTTTTTTCTGAATTTCTCCTCTACATTGTTCATTAGAAAAATATAATATCATCATCAAAAAAATATATAACATAGGGGAGTGTCGGGTACCCCTGCCCACTGTCAATTTCATATGTATAGAATATTTCTTCAAGTCAATGGGCCATCGGACATTAATTGTTATATTAAAAAATGATTATTTTCAAAGTGTCAAGTATTTATGAAGCTGGTAACATGGTAAACAATAGTTTTGAAAATATGACGAATACAGTAGTCAATTTTTTCAAATTTCTATTTTTTTAAGTTAAACAATTCTTTTTTTGGTTTATTCTTTTTGCATTATTTAATTAGATGATAAAACAATAGAAACATACAAAAATATTGATTATTGCTCAATATTATACAGAAATATAAGCAATACTCCTTAAGTGGACCTACCCGACTCTCCCCTAATAATCATCAAAAAATATAAAATATAATAACTCATGAGTTTAAAAAAATAACAGTATTTGTCTCATTTAGCATTTGGCATTTCTTTTGTTAAAAAAAAAAACTTTTTTTTTAAATTTTAAAAGTAATTTTATAACGTACCCACTATTAATATTGATGAACATGTTTTATACTTATTTAATAAACATAATCTTAGTTCATAAAATTTAACATGTTTCATGGCCAATGTTCACATTATCACCTTAATGAATGATTTTAAATTATTCATCAGGGTTGTGTTATTACAGCACATCCGTGAAATGGTCAGAAAAATGTTTGAAATATAGCTCCACTGTTATAAAATCCCTAAAAAATTACGGTAAATAGTCGTGTTTACAAATTTTATTGTCTGGCATTTTTAACAATATAGAAAATTTTATTTAAAAGGGACAATTTTTAATACATTTCTAAGCCAAAAAGAAGAAAAGTCGTAAAGAAAGTGATTTCTAGCACGGGGATGAAAAGGAATCTTGAAAGACGTTTGACCGAGAATAAAAGAAGTTCACAAATCAGATGGGAACGGACATAAAGGCGAAATTTAGTTCAACACCTTCAAAAAATATGACCTCACTGCCAGAAGATGAATGCCTTCTATAAAGTAGAGAACGGGACCTTAAAATCGAATGCTATTACTGGAAATGTCACTAGAGCACTGACAAGAATTTTTATTTATATTCTTCCGGTATGGCTTTTTTTCTCTCCTGCATTGTTTAGTTTAACTGAAGTCTTTTGTCGTTTCTTGGAAATGTTTTCTTAGAAAACTGAATGGAGTTTTTGTATTTAGCAAAATAAAATTCCATTACGCAGGGTTCCTACTTGTGAGGCTTAGGGTTCCGAAGCTTTCGAATGACGTGAGTTAAACTCATAGAAAATATGTCTAGACATGGTACACATGCTAGTCTAGATTAAGACATAACTAAAGCATTTACAGATTAGACTAGTAGCTAAAAAGATATAACATCTCGTGAGAGAATACGAAGAAAATCAACAAAAGTCTGTGCAAATGTATAAGTTGAAATGCTCTGACGTGCAGTGGAAAACAATGTTATAGTTTTTTATTCAGCAGTGCCATCTGTAGGAGAACAATGTAATTAATTTTGAAAGATAGGAGTATACTCATTTCTTTTAAGCAGAACGCAGCATTTTTCATTTCCCCCATCCTCCAACTTTTTTTGAATATTTTTTTTTTAATTAAAATATAAGTTTTAGGAATTAGTTCAAAGATAAATTAGAGTAAAGCAATTGATTTTCTATTTCTCTAACGCAATCAGATTTATCAGTACCATTTCCGGTAATTATTGCACTACTCACTGCCTTATTTTTTTTTTTTTTTAAATAAATTCAAATTTTTATTGCAATTTAAATTTTACATTTCAAATTAAAATTTCAAACTTAAATTTTAGTTTTAATTTTCTATATAGAATTTGATCATAAAAAAGGGTTTTTAGAAAATTGAAGAACAATAATGTTAATACTTGTCCATTTCGTTGTCCATAGAAATTGTGAAACAAGCAGCGAGAGGGTTAAGATTCGTGTATATAGCTGAAACATGCACTCAAAATTCTATACGCAGAAATTTTGTGAGCGGGTACTGTATTGTATTTTTTTTTTTTTTTGTTTAATCTGCACTTGTGGCATTTTGACTTTGAGCGTTAGGAATTAGTTCATTATAGTTTTTTTTTTCTTTAAGTGCTATCGAAATTCGAATCTTAATTTGTGTGATATAGTTCATTTACGATACAGATAAACAAGTTTTAATACAGAATTGAGATTTGGTGAAAAATATCGTAAAATTCGTATAATCCTTAAACATTTTTTTTTATGTTAGTATCTGAGCTTATTGTGTAAGACGCGCCCATGCTCCATGCTCATGGGTAAAAATGTTAAAGACACTTGAAGGGCAACTTTTCCAATTTTAACATCAATGGATTTTTGTAATTTTTGCCTTTAACTATTTAATTGATTGAATGTAAGGTTTAGTGGCACAAGTTCCAAATGAGGACATGCTCTTTAACTATTTAAATTTTTATTTCGTTATCAGTAATAAGTAAGTGTATTTTCAGTGTTGCCCGTGCTTTTTTCCTTAAGTACTTAAGTGTAGTTGATTGACTTTTATATCTTGATTTATAATTTATTCCTCATTTTACTGCGCTCTCTTAGTCATCTTACCTCACTAAATGGGGAAGAATTTTTATTTTCCTTTTAGATAGAAGGTATTTTGCATCTTTTAAATAAAAATTTAAGCCTTTCTAATTTTTTTATATGAAACACAAACATAGAGAAAATTTATTCTGTAAATTGAAAATTGTAAAATTTTTTTAAGAGTTTACTAAGTTTGCTTGCAAGTTAGCAAGTTAAGTATAGCAAGAAATACTTAAGCTCGCTTAAGTATAGCAAGTTAGAATTAAGTTAGTTTAAAAAGCTTACCCCTTTTCCCTAAATTCAAACAAAAATTATATCAAACAAATAAAAAAAAAGAAATTAAATTCCTACCTCTAATTATACTAATTTAAAATGTGGTAAGTATTATATTTCACGTATAAAAGTACGAAATTATTTTACCCTAAATATATATTTTTTAAAGCGTTAATTCTATTTATAGGTACTACAATAAAGGCCAAACTGTTTTAAAATGCAACCGCATTAAACTAATGCAATATTAAAATATATAAGTAAAGCAAAATAATAAATAAAATTTCTTTATGAGTTTTCGCATTTTTATGCGAAATTGCTTTTGTTTAGGCAGGAAAGAATTTCATTGTTTACATGAATCTTTTAAAAGAAAGTCTCTTGAAGAAAATATTTTTTTTCCCTACGTTTAATAAACGAAACTTTAGAAATATATCATTTTTTCAGACACCGTGATTAAAAATGCTTCTTTGGCATCTTGTCATTAAAAAGGATGTAAAATTAATTGCTTCGAGAAAACTTTTTGAAGAGATGTTCTGAAATTTTTCGTAGCGAATTTTTAATTATTAGAATATTTTTAAATGAGCTTTCCAACGTGTTTTACAGAGAGATTATTTTAACTTTATTTTAATGAAAAAATTGTAAAATTATTGTTAGATTGTATAAATGAATAATTTTTATTTTTTATAGCTGATAAAATGTTTCATATTAAAAAATAATAAACAAAATAAACCCCATAACATATTTTCCTTTTTTTTTTCTATAAGTATATAAATATTCAGGTATATAAATATTCAAGAATTTTAATTACCTATAACAATTTAAAAATTAAGCATAACCAAATAATTAACCTAAAATTTTCAAAGAAATATTTTAATGTTTTATTCTTACTTTTATTTAATGAATTAGAAGTAAATAATAATGTTAAGTGTAAGTGTTATGAAGATTTTGTTTCTATTTCAATTTTAAAAGATGAAATGAAGAGGTTGAGTTCGTGTGAGTGTGCCTGTCACTTTTATAACGCCAGAATGATTTATTCTAGTGTTCTAAAATTTGGACAGTCAGTGAGAGGGTTTGGTTTTAGCCCCCGATGCTAAAAAAAAAGAGGTTTAAACGTTCCAATTAGATCGTTCCAACGAGACATTTAACCAACTGACGGTTCTGCACGTATAAAACCGTATTTTTATCTGCAGTCTTTTCAGCCAAGCAAAACCGGTTTTTCTACGTTATTAGATAGGGAAATATTGTATAGGGGAAAAATATTCTCCTAATTTCGTCAATTTGCTAAACCGTTAATGAGTTTTAAGAAATGGATTTTTCTCATTGATTTAGAGCTAGTGCGATGAAAGATATAAAACTGCAGACGATTTTAAAGACAGCGAAAGTGAAGTTTGCTTGTTTATAGTTCTCATAAATAAAATAAAAAAGAGTTTTTTGCACGTTCTTTAATTATTTCTTTTTCGATATGTAAAATAAGCTCAATGACCAATGAGATCATGGTGGCTTAGGTGAACTGCGTCTCCAAATTAGAATTCAGATGTAATTATCGTTCTTAAACGTATTTCAATGAAGCTAAATAATATAAAATCAACGGTATTTGAAATAGAAACATAGGTCACGTATTGAAAAGATTAATCGATATAGAGATAGTACTAAATCGTTTAGGAGAAAGATAAAAATTCGATTTATTATCTTATACACAAATGATGCTTGATTATTTTTGGCAAAATCTACTAAATGGAATAGAAAAAGAAGCTGCGTACTAATCAGAAAAGTAAATAGAGAAATATAAATTCCATTAGGCAAGTTGGTAAGCACTTTATTTATGTCACACTAGTGCTGAATAATGGGCAATTGGCGATGGTTTGGGAAAAATCCCTGAGGATGATCCGAAGACATGCCATCACAATTTTGATCCTCTGCAGAGGGGATGGCAACCGCGCTTCGGTGGCCCGACGACCTGCGCGCGAAGTCGAGCACTTTACGGTAGAACAGTTTAACGAGGACCAATACCACGCACACTCGATCCCTACACAGGCTGGTCAAAGTGGTCACCCACCCGCTTACTGACAGCAGCCAGTGATGCCTTACTCGGTGTTCTACTGGGAACCGTGTCTTTACGATCAGTTCACTGCGGAACAAATTCAATAAGGAGAAGCGTAGTAAATCTTCATACTATTGTTGATGCGTATTTGCATAATGTTTAATTAGTTTTGGTTATATGTACAAATTGTAAAAATATAAACCATGTATTAAAAGTATAATTAATGGAGAAATGGAACTATTTCGTATAGGAGAAAAATAAAAAGCTCTATGCACTATTTTTAACATATAATATTTAAACATATTAGTTTTATTAGTTTCGGTAATAGGTACTAATTAAAATAAAGCTGCAAGCTCTACTGAAATGCGAAATTAATGTGGAAATTGTTCGAAATGAGGAATTGTTAATGAGAAATTTATTCGTTTAGGTAAAAGCCAAAAAAATACCATTATGTTATTGACTCCAATGATACTTAGTTAGTTTTGTTAAAAAGTACTAATTCAAGTTTAAAAAAAAAGCCATGCACTCAAAAACTAAATTACGAGAAAAATGGGACTAATTCATTCACGAGGAAAAATAATGAAAAATCAAATACTATAGTTGACGTCAATGGTGCTTAATTTTGGTAATAGGTATAGTAATTTGTGCAATTTCAATTAGTAAAAAATATAATAACGCAGGCGAAATAAGTATATTTGGCACCTATTAAAATTGCATTGACACTGTACATTTTTAATATAGATGACGTGGAAAAAGATGCTTTATAGGCCTTTAAAAGTGATAAGTACTAGAGAAAATCACTTAATCATGGTAAATTTTGACAATCACAAGTTAGCCTCGAGAAAAAACGAAATTCCAGAAGATATTTAAGGGGGGACCCCACCCTGAGATGGTAAAACATGAACGTTTTTCTGGAATTTTTTTTAAGTAATAGTGACAATGTAGAGACTCTTTGTTTTTTTAATGTTATTTAGCTACAATTTAAGTCTATTTTAAAATTTTTTCTGTTACAAATTAATAAAAAAGAAGTTGGTGGCAGCTCCATGTGTGGCTGGTCATCAAAAAGTAGCACCTCACTGGCCTTATGGATTTAGAAGTCCTAAAACATAGGAAAACGATTTTGTTTAGATTTTCTGAAACATAAAGACATTATCCAAAAAGTAGCATAGCGGTTTTTTGATATTTACAAAATTACCAAAATGGCGGCCAAATTCAATACCAAATTCAATATGTTTATATGCAAGTTTTTCATTAAAAAAATTCATTTAAATACTAATATAAAAATATCAAAAAAATCCTACGCTACTTTCTAAAGAATATAATTTTACGTAATTTAAAATAAAGAACAGCTTATTTCGTTGCATAGATCATGAGAAAAATGTTAGGCCAGGTCAAAAAATAGCGTTTTGAGTTAAACGCGTTTAAAGTTTTGACTTATGGTAGGGGAAACCGTTTAATTTCATATATATAATGGTCGATAAATGAAATGCCTACAATAAGTTTCTATATACAGTCAACAGAATGTATGAGACACAAAAAGAATGTCGCCCCTCCTAATCCGGCCGAACGGGTCTTTCTACCTGTTTAGCGACGACTCTCTATTTTCCGGTATAACTTCCAAACGAAGTTAGGTACCGAGAAATAATTTTCGACAGACATTAGGAGGGGTACAAATATTCGAAAAATTGAATAAATTTTTTTCAAATTTTTGAAATAATCAGGGTGGGGTCCCCTTAATACAGACAATCATTATTTTAATGGCATGAAATTCTAGAAATACTAGAAACGTTTTTTTTTTTAAAAAAATATAATAACGTAAGGCCACGGGCAATAACAAATATGAATAATAATTAAGAAAAGATGGAATTATTTCAGATTCTTTATTCATGTTGGTATATGCCTTTCAGTTTTGTGCATGATTTCTAACTATGATCAGTACTCATTTATTGAGAGTTTAATTTTTCATTGAGGGTTTTATTTAATTTAATAATGAATATTGCATTATCTTTAAAATTGCATTATCTAAAATAATGTAAAAAAAAATGTTTACCTCACAATTCAAAATGTTTTCGACTATTATTAAAGAAAAGAATAAGAAATAATAAATGTACACTAAAAGTTATATTCTGCATGCATCTTTGAAAAAAAAATGAATTTTATAATTTTGTAAAAAAAATTTTATTTGCTTATAAAATTCACGAGATATATTGAATTGCGCAAAAAGTAAAATTAACAATAAGGGGTCAAAATTTTGGACCACTCTCCAGAAAAATCTATTGGGATCATAATTCACAGATTGCGGCAGAAATTTTTATCCGTCAAAAAAAAAAGGAAGTTTACTTAGAGAAAGCATGTTTTTGTGTCTCATTTCGCAACTTAAAATATCATTTCCTCTAATTAATCAGCATATTTGAGGTCACTCTCTCGAACAACAAAATTGAGTCTCAAAACGTGACGTTCCCTTCATTAAATCTCATTTATTTAAGGTAATTTATTTATTTTTTTTAAGCACTGTACATGAATTTAGGTCAACCGATGTTTTCATATTACTAAGATATTTCTGCACCTTTTCGAAAACTGATATATAAATCATAATCAGAAACATAATTTTAAATTAAATTTTATTTAATACATCAAGAAAAATGTGCCATTTCATAAAAATTAACTATCGGAAAACTTTCTGCAGAAAACACAAGATTTGAAAATATAAAAAGGAAATTAAAGGGGAAAAAATAAAAAGTACAACAAAAAGAAAAAGCACTTGAGAAATCTAGAATAATGTCAATTGGCAACACCCTGTACTATTTAACACAATGTTCATTCCATTAAACGGTATACTGAATAATGCAAAATGTTAAATAATGCACAATCTGCATTAATGAGCATTAGGTTTATCTTTATCCGAATTAAAAAATATTAAAACAAATATACTTATTTCTAAGTTTATAACTTTGCAGAAATTCTTTAAAAGCATGCATGATTTATGTTGAAAAACTGTCGAATTTCATTTCTTCATAAATAATGAACTGAATTTCTGTTTTACTGGCTCATTTCAACTAAAAAAATGTAACATTGGTATATTTTTTTTCCTTCTAAAATTTTCTTCTAAGATTCCAAAAACACGAAAAAAATATTAGATTTATTTCTTCTCTTCGTTTCACTTTCGACATGTATTTGATTCACAAAATGAAAGAGTTGTAAAAATAAAAATAAAAAATGCTCTCGAAACTTTTCGAGAAATTGAAATATACGATCTAGTTTTCAGGCAGTGAAATTGGATTTGGTTTTTCAATGGGAAATTTATCAATGCAATAAACTTTATTCAAGCTTTTGTTTTAATATGCAGCTACATTGTTTATTCTGAAGATTTATTGCTTTGACTTATCCATTCTCATAAGTTTAAAATTTTTGATTTAAAAAAATAAAAAGTTTTCAATAAATCAAATGAATATATATGCACAAATCGTAATTTTTAATAAAAAATTTTAATAGTATTTTATTATAAATATTAAATGCAAAACACTTTACTTGAAGAGCTGTAAAAGATATAAAATGCCTAAGTAATTCTTTATTTCTTTTTTCAATGAGAAAAATTAAACATTCACTTTATTTAGAAATGTCAATATTAAAGCCAAAAGCTATTAAAACTTAATAGGAAAGTCTAAAATGCTTCATTTATAATAATTAAAATATTCTTGGTGCTATTAATTAAATAATCAAACCAACACACTCTTACTTTACATTTTGAAAAAAAACGAATACCATATTATTTGGATATGAAAAGAAAGGTTATACAGATTTCCGTTGGTACAATTAAACAAAATACAGGGGTGTATCAAATAATGGAAAAAAATACTTTCTAATGCATTCATTCATATTTCTTCAGAAATACTAAGAGAATCATTTTATGACTTCAAAAGTGTTTAAATCATACAAAGTCTCATACAGATCTATGAAGCTTAAAACTTTTAGAGTTTTGAGCGACCGGCAGTTAATTACGAACGGAAAATAATGTTTTTCAACACCATATGCCCAAAAATTTGGCAATAAATTTTTAACTTTAGACAGTTGTTTTGATTATTATATGCAGTCATTACAAAATTTCGTAAGCTTACTCAACATAATTATGGAGATATAGATATTTTTATTAAAAAAAAACTAATTTTTTTTGTATAAAGTTATTTTTGCTATAGCTTGAAAAATATTTAATAAAACTAAACAAAACTTTTAGATCAATTTAAACATAATTACAAAATTTTTGCTTTCATATTTTAGAAGAATTCGTTTAAAACTGCGCAAGATATGAGTAATTAAGTTAGTTCTTTTATATTGAGAATGCGCAAGAAAATGTTTTTAAAAAAAACATTAATTTTGTAATCACATTTGAGAACTAATAAAAAAAGTCGAATTTAAATATCTTAAAAACTTTTAAGAAGTTTCAAGGGATTTTTAAGTAATTTTCGTTTTTTTTTAAGAATGTTCTAAATGATAACGGGTTTTTCACATATTTCCTTTTGTACTTTTTAAAATAAGATTTATTAAAAATAACCCGAGCATTGTTTCACTTATTTCCTTATTAAATCTCTTTCTGGTGTATTAACGTTTATTGTAAGTTATTATCATTTGCTATTAATTTCAATCTATGCAAAATAATATTTGTATTAAATCCCTTATCATATTAAACTTGTGATATTATTATTGCTATTATTTTTTTGGAAAAGTTAAAAAAAAAAAAATTAGTTACAAATTTGCTTGAAATTTCTTAAATTATATTCAAATAAGACATTTTCATTAGTTGCCAAATACACTTCACGCCAAAATTAAGAACTTTTTCCCCTTAAATTTTTCTCTCGTGCGCAGCATATAAGAACTCATTTAATTACTCATATCTTGGCAAGTTTTAAATTTTTTCCTCAAATTTTAAAGCAGAAATTTTGCAATTAATTTTAAATAGCTCTTAATATTTTGTTTAATTTTATTGAATATTTTTAAAGACAACGAAATTCGCAGTTTATAAAAATGACCATATCTCCATAAATATTTAAGCAAGGATTAAAAATTTTTGTGTGTAATGACTACATTTAACAACCAAAATAAATGTCACAATTGTCACAAAAAATCTATTGCTACATTTTTTTGGCATAGGGCGTTCATAAATATTATCTTCCGTTTGTTATTTATTGTCGGTCTCTCAAACCTCTAAAAGCTTTTTATTGATGCGTATGAGAAATTGTATGATCTAAACCTTTCTGAAGTTATAAAATAATTTTCTGAGTATATTTGAAAAAATATTAAAAAATGTATTAGTGTCGAAAAGTTTCTTCCGGTTTCACATTTGAGACTATCCATTTTGCTCAAATATGTGTATTTACTGTTGCATAAGACAGAGATTTTCGAAATCGACTATTATTTGTTTCGGTTATATTTTAACACATTTTAACTCCATTTTGAGAAACCTTTCCTCACAGAGCGAGATTGTATAATTTATGGCAAATGAAATTAAATGCAGTATGACATTTACCCGAACATATTAAAAATGCCTCTTACAAACCTTAATTGTTCATGACATGATTGAATAAACCGATAACCGTGAAACAAAGTGAAATGGTTTTGAGTTCAAAACTTATTTCCTTTCAGCATTTTAATAGAGATCAAAATTACACAAAATTCACTAAATGGTCACACGTTTTTGGATATTTCTATTTAATAAAGCACAACACTTCTAAAAGGAAAGAATTAGAGAATGTCAGGGAAAATTAATCTATTATAATTACGTCAATGCATATTTTAATTCTCCAAAAACACCTTTCATAATAGCGGACGTTGATAATTACATTATTTTATTCAGGAATACAGATATAAAAAGAATAGAAATATAAGTTAGAAAAATATTTTAAGTATTTACAAACATATAAAATATGATAGCTAACTAAAAATATTTGAAGATAATGAAATTATATTTATTTTGAAGTTTAAAATAATTCGAAGTGATTTTCTTTATGAATAGACAAGCGCAAGTTAATTTAATAAATGCATTATCTTATATATATTTGTATACTTCCTTAGATTTCATACATCTTTTTATTATTTTTCACTAAATTTATTGTATTTCAAACATAATATATAATAATAATAATAATGATAATCATTGTTGGCAAGACAACCCAATGTGAGCCAGTGCCTTCCTCTGAAGATTTCTCATGACGACTTCCGTTTTATTTTTGATCTCCAATTCTTTTCATTAATTGCAAGAAAATCAGACTCAACTGAGTCAGTCCATCTCAACAACGGCCTTCCCCACTTTCTTTTTCCAGTTGGTCTAAAAAGCAATATCTGTTTTATTGTGTTGCCATCACTCATTCGAATCACGTGGGCGATTCAATTCATTCTATTTATTTTTATGTATGTAATAATATCAGGCATTTTATAAATCTTGTACAGTTCAAAATTAAATCTCTTTTCCAGTTATTGTTTTCATTTACACCACCAAATATACTCCGCAAAATCTTTTGCTCAAATATTGCGATAAAATTTTCCTCCAGTTTCATTGTCCAAATTTCAAAAGCGTATGTCAAGACTGGCTGGACAAGAGATTTGTATATTAAGAATTTTTTTTTCTAGAAAGAAACCTAGATTTAATAAATCATCTCAGTCCATAGACAGCCCTATCCGCCAGATAGAGTCGGTTTTTTATTTCAGGAGTAATTCTGTTATCAATGGTATGATTGATCCTAAGTAAGTAAAACTCTTCACTGTTTCAAATCCATAAGAATTTATTTCAAGATAGGGGTTTGGTATTCTGTTTCTTGAGAATAACATATATTTTGTTTTCTCTACATTTATGATTAAGCCCACTTGCCTTGCAGTCACCTCAAGGGCAAGAAATGCCTCTTCCAGGGCAGAAAGAGAACGAGCAATTATATCGACATCATCAGCATATGCAAGTAGTTGTACTGATCTAGTTAAAACGTGACCACTGGTATTGATGTTTGAATCACGAATAACTTTCTCGAGTGCAATATTAAAAAGAAGACAAGAGAGAGGATCTCCTTGTCGAACACCTATGAATGTGCCAAGATTTTCTGACAGAGACCCCCAGAAACTTAATTTTACACTTTATATCTTCCAATGTCAATTTAATGAGTTTTGAAGTTATTTTAAAAGTATTCATTGTTTCAAAAAGATAATTCCTATTTATACTATCAATAGCAGATTTGAAATCAATAAAAATATTATGTGTTTCGATGTTAAATTCCATTGATTTCTCTAAAATCTGACGGAGACAAAATATCTGATCTTTAGTTGATTTGCCAGCACGGAATCCAGATTGATATTTTCCTATTGGTGAGTCAATAAATGGTAGCAGCCTGAGATATAAAATTTTAGATAGAATTTTATAAGTTATACGAAGAAGACTAATGCCCCAATAGTTGGCACAGGTCATAGGATCTTCTTTCTTTTGAATTGGGCACAAAATGCTAATATTCCCATCCGTTGGCATAATCTCAGATTGCCAGATGTCAGTAATAAGTTCAAATAAATTTCTCAATAAGGTAGGTTCACAATTTTTTAGTAGTTCTGCTGAAATAATATCATGTCCCGAAGCCATCTTATTCTTTAAGTTTTCAATTGCAGCCCTGATATCCTCAATAGTTGGAGCCTCAACTTCGATGTCAATTATGAATTCCGGTGCAATTATTTCAACATCTTCACAATTTTCATTAAGAAGTTCTATAAAATATTCATGCCATCTTTTTAAATTGTCTTGTTTATCAGTAATAATTTCCCCAAATTTGTTTTTGCATAGACTAGAGGTCTGTTTAAAGACCAATCGACTGCTGTGGATTTTCTGATAGAATGCTCTGCATTCGTTAATGGATTTCAGATGTTCAACATCTTTAAACAATTCTTCATCAAAGACCTTTTTCCTTTGCCTAAAGAGTTTCTTCACCTCTCTTCTGCGTCTATGGTACTCCTCTGCACTATTTCTTGTGTGTGCTTGTATCATATGTTTATATGCAACATTCTTTTTATCATTAGCAATGGCACAATCAATATCATACCAATCCTTAACCTGTTTCTTAGTTACTTTACCAATCACGGTATTGGCAGCGTTACAGATACTGTATTTTATTCATTTTAATTTATATACCACATCATAATTCTTCAAAATTCAACTGTTCCTTTACTTTTTTGCAATATTCAAGTCTTATCATTTCATTGTTTAGTTTATCACAGTCATATTCTCTCAAAATCTCTCCCTTAAACATTTTTGCCTTTGATAATCTTGATCTGACTTTGGCAATAATCAAGAAATGATCTGAATCCACATTAGCTCTACAGTAAGTTATCACATCCATCAAGTCTGAGTAATATCTTGCGTCAATTGGTATGTGATCAATTTAATTGGCATAAGTGCCACATGGGCCACGCCAGGTAGCTTTATGAATATTTTTATGCGGAAAAGACATGCTTTCTAGAATCATATTTTGTGAAGCAGCAAAATCAATTAATTTGTGTCCATTATCATTAATTGCATTATGTAAGCTAAATCCACTAGTTACAAATTTAAATTCCCTTTCTCTACCTACTTTAGCATTTAGATTTCCCAAAAGAATTTTTCCATCATATTTTGAACAACTGTAGTATATTTAGTATAAATTTTCATAGAAAATTTCCTTTTCTTCCTCTGTTTTAATGCTCAGTTGGTGCATAAGAACAGACAATACTGAAATTAAGGAACTTTCCCTCAATTCTGAGCTTGCATTGTCTCGGAGAGATTGCCTCAAAATCCAAAATCAGATGTCGTATTCTTTTGCTTACGATAAAGCCAGTGCCCTCTATGTGTTTTTTTGGGGTGACAACTGTAAAAAAAAAAAAAAGCATGATTCCTTTTATTCAATATTCCATTGCCAATCCATCTGAATGGCAATCAAATCAATATTGTCTTGCTCCATCTGTTCTAACAGCAAATGCAAAGCCTTGGCTCTATAGAGAGACAGAACGTTCCAGCTTCCAATTCTCATATCCAAATTTCGTTCTCCAAATCGTTTCCATGAAGTCATCTGGGATTTTTCTTCTAAGGATTTGGTAACAAGAAATTTTTACAGGATAGAGGTGTCAAACCTATGCCCAATCCATAATAATAATAATACCATAATAGCACAATAAACACGAAAATGATAAAATAAAAAGACATCTTCAATTCAAACAATTAAGTTAAATATTTAAAATAAATGCAATAACTTTTATTACTTTACTGCAATTTTTATAAAATATTAATGTATATTTGAAATTTTCAAAGGAAGAAAATGCAATGTGGGTAATTTATATGAAGAAAGGAAGAAATATATTTCCTGTTTTAACTTGTATAAAAATACTCATTCGCTTCAAAAACATACAAATTGAAAATAACAGTCATAATTTCTCAAGCGCTCAAAAATAGGCACCCATTTACAAGACTTACTAGATGGAAATGAGAAAGAACAAAAGCGATTTCAAATATAAAACGTAATATTGCCTGAGAAAAATGGAAAATTAGGAGAAATTGGGGGAGAAGCAAAACTAGAAAAATTATGTAGTTGTAGTTATAACAAAACTGAAGAAAAAAAACCCTTGCCGCTGAGAGAGAGAAAAAAAGCAAAGAAAAACAAACAGAACAAGAAAAACCATTGTGGCATAGAGGGGCAAACAAATGTGGTTTTACTTGTTCTGTTTTTCCTCGTTTTTTCTCTCTAAGTTACTGTAATTTTTTCCGTTTTGTTTCTAACCTTTATTTCTCTATTTTTTGATGGCAACTTTATGTTTAATATTTCAAATGACTTTTTTTTTTTTTTCATCTCATTAACGTCTGGCAAGTCTTGAAAATTTGCGCCCAATTTTAAGTGCTTCAGACATGTCAACTGTTTTTTCCAATTCGTAACTTATAAAGTTTTTAATCAAGTAATATACTACTGCTAGAGTTTCTTGGGGTTAAATATTTCTTGGGAATTTTATTACTCAATTGCAATCAAGAAACTTGTTTTTTAGTTTTCTGTGTAATATATATTCGAAATATTTTCGAACGAGACTGAAATTAGATTTTTAAAAAAAAAATGGAAGAACAAACAATGTCATATTTTTGCCGTTCCCCTACTTTAGGAGATGAAATTTACAGATTCATTTTCATAAATTCATTTTCAGTGCATTTTTCATTTACTTGCGCTTTCTTAGAAGGTGACTACGTAATATATGCTTATTATTTTAATGATTCATTTGTGATACTAATCAGGACTTTTTATTTAAATTTAACATTACTTTTCACGAAAAAAAAATCATGTTGCTTTTAGTTTTAAAAACGAAATCTAAAAATATTTTTATTTTTTATGATTAAGGCTGATAGAAATTTTTCTTGATGACCAAAAAACATTAACGTCAAAGAACATAAAATTATATATATTTTTTTTTTACATAACAGTAAAAATGCATTCGGAAAATGACGCTTCTAGCTCAAATTTTCGTTTTCCGTTTATTGATATATTTGATATCGTGAGGACTTGGAACAGAATGTTTCAGGAGTCAAGCTGATATCAAATATATAATGATTATATGCTTGGGCGGAGTTAAGCTGTCATTTTTGCTAGGAAGTAATGACATACGATCTTAACCTTAGTAATCGCCTTATCATCTCATGGCAACCATTAATTTCATTGAAAAATACACTTTCAAGTGAAGTTCTTGATATTGACATCTAAAATGTTATTGATACAACGAATCAGAAATAAATTATATCTCTTCAAATACTTATATCTAATTTTTAGTTAGATATATAACTGAAATATCAATTTTAATTGTTATTTAGTATTTTATTTTAATTTAAAAATAACAAAAATATTTTTAAAAAAATGATATTTCTTCACTTAAGCCTACTATTCTAGCCTTGTTATATGTTATAAGAGATATTTCTTCGGCTTGAAATAGAGAACCTCTTCAGATTGCAGTTGAGTTAAGACATAATAATAATGAAAAAAAGAGTTGGACTTGTCGTATATCTTTTGGGGAACGTTTATAATTAGTAAAACAGAGCTAAGAACCAGATAATCTCCAATTATTAAAGAACAAAAATGAATAGGAATATAATGTGAACAAAGAAAAAAAAAAGCTCTTGTCGAGAGGAGGGAAAGTGGCTGGTAGAAAAGCAGAGAAGGATACATTTCCATGTGCGATGCAGGAGCAGGGCAGAATTGAAGATCATTTTTATTAGAAAATAGCTATATATATATTAATGGACCCAAAAGCAACGAAGTTGCGTTTCAAAAGTTTTTTTTTTCTAAAGAGGTGCTTATATACTATAACTGAAATATATTTGCTCGAGATTAATGAATCAGATCTACATCATTAATCTCGATTAATTATTTATTAATTCATTAATCGTTAATTAAACATTAATTAAACTCGAACTGTCCTTCTAAGGATATGACGATTTTAATCTGCGACAATTTGACAATTTTTTAAGTATAATTGACATGAACTGAAAACATCCTTATTCAAGTGTTAAAATAAAAATAATCCACGATTTTCACAAAAGTATACGTGTTTTTTTCTCCAAAATTTTTACGCCTTTTATCTTTTTTTAGTTAATTTATTTTAAAAAATATTTAATTTTTTTCAACGCTTTTTTTTTCTTCTTATAAATTAAACAATTTGTACTAAGTAAAATGACAATAATAAACCCAGCAAATTAGATGTTTCAATTTGTTTTTGTTCATACTGTTAGAAATCTGTTAAAAATTGTTAAATAACAATTTGTATAATTGTTATTTTATCATATCCAAACAAAATAGCAATATCCATAGATAGGATGGTATTTTAACTGTTAAATGCAAAAGAAGAACAATTATTAACTGCTTTCAAATAATGCTGTTAAACAACTGGAATTTCATCACGCTAACTAAGCCCACCTAATCAAGCCACTAAATTCCGTGCAGCTAAGAACATATTGTCGCTAAGAGGGCTACTCTGTCAATCTTATGACCGAAAAAATGGAGGTTCGAATCCCAGCGTTGACACCACAATGTCTCCTCCATTCCCTTTAACACATGTAGAGTTTCTTGTATCCGGCATTCCCCAATTTTATGACACTGGACTATCAAAAGACGATAATCTCACTCACGCATAAACAGCAGCACCATAAATTTGCTTCGCACAAGAAGTATTTCACATCGATTACAATAAGTGAAAGAAGCAAATGAACTAATTAAACCACCATCTAAAGTTCATTTTATAAAAAACAACTCAACCATAACCTAGCTCCAATGTCCAGTTAAATTTCTTTTTTACGGTTTTTAAATCATGGTAGCTGCAAACGATTAATTATAAAACTGTTTAATTTTGTAATCATAGTTTTTTAACCACACTAGTTGAAAAACGGATTCAATACCGTGAAGTTAAAAAAATGTTCTTTACTCTAAACTTTACGGTTATCTGGTTGAACAGAGTGCTGCGGGTTATTTTACCATAAGTTTTGAATGAAAATTCACACAGTTCATGCAATTTTTTCTATTTAACTTGAATGCTGAGTTCAATATATATTACTTAAAATCTTCAGATGGTATCTTAGCTAAAGTCAGAACAGTAATCAAAATAAAACACTCACTAATTAAATCTAAGACAGACTAAGAGGGCAGAAATTGTAAAACTCTTTTGCTGATATTGAAATTTGCACAGATTTCAAGGTGAAAAAATACAAAAGCCATTAAATTCTATTAGAATTATGGAAAAAAACTTTTTTTACTGAATTTGATCCCAACTTTCTAGCAAAAAAGACACGAAATAAAACATCAAGTACGACGGTGGCACATCATTTGTTACTCTTTAAAAAGCTTTTATTACGCCCAAGCTTTTATTACGCCCAATGACTTTCTTTAGAATTGTTAAAAAATATTTAAAATTTAAAGACACTGACAAAATTTAAAAAAAAATTATAATAATTAATATACTTGTTCGGCACCTGCATCGTAAAAGTATTTATGACCACCCTCAGTGTCAACTGTGCGGTTCTGGAGCACCACTGAATAGAGAGCACCTTCATTGCTGTAGGAGGCTCCACGAACTTGACTGCGAGACCGCAAGATATTGGCGTACGAGAGAGCTTTTGGGAAGATGACTTCGGGCTTTTGTTATTCTCTACTTTTATTGTTCTTTTGTGTTCTTGTTTGTTTTCCCTGCCATTGGAAATAATATATATATATATATATATATATATATATATATATATATATATATATATATATATATACATATACATGATGAATGGTTCGTCGCTCATCGTAAAATCAAGTGTATTTCATTTTATTATCTGTTTGTCTTTAATCAATTGTGTTTTTACTTATTTTTGAAGTGAACTGATTTAAGAGTTCTGACGTCATCATATTCTTAGAATTGTATAAATACCAGCACTCATATGGCAGCCCGCCAGTATCTCTCCCATCACCTGCTGTGGTCATGTTTCTTGTAATTCAACCCAACTTGTATGTAATGTAAATATGTTCAATAAATATTAGTACATAAAAAGGAGCTATTTTCGCTTACTTCATATACATATATATATATATATATATACATATATATATATATATATATATATATATATATATATATATATATATATATATATATATATATATATATATATATATATATATATATATATATATATATATACTTGTATGGTTCCCAGAAAATTATTTTCTGATACATTACTTCAAGAGAAAAGAGGTCAGATTGAATTTCTTTTAGTATTTCAAAGACAAACAGTTTAAAATAAGAGTAAGGAAATTATTGTTGTAAATCAAATAAGATCTTTTAAATCGTTAATTCTTACAAAATATTAATTCTGCTGTGTGCGGAACTGGTTATAGTTTCTGATATAGCATAAGCAAATCAAGTCGTAAAACATACAATTTTGCATATCTAATCCCAGTGCCTCAATGCCTTATTCCAATGTACAGATTCTTAGGAAATTAATGACCTGACTGTCACCAGTAAATCAGATTGCTATGCAAGGTTTGAATAAATTAGCTTTAAGTGAACACGACGAAATGTCTAAAAGTTTAATAAGTTTCAAAGCGCTGTCTCAAATCTCAATACAAATTAAAATGTTCGTTAATTTATTGCCAAACTGTCCCCTTTAAGTATCACTCTGTGATACTTGGGACAATTCGGCATAACGATACGTTTCCAAGTTCTAAATTAAAATTTGAAAACTATGCCTTTGCTGTCTTGCGTGTTATGTATGAGATTGAGAGACATTAATTATTTCAAGAATTCCGTAAAATTTCTACGTTATGCGTTTAATTAAATCACATTCGTCTATTAATCAAATTTTGTTTGGTTGTGTTTTAAATGCATTCATATATTTGTTGCCTTAAAATATTTACGAGAATTACGTTGATTATATTTAAATAATGAAAGCATGAATGGTGCAAACTGCTAAATACAATATCAATTTAAATGAATTAGAAATACAATTTGAATTCTACAACTGAAATGAATTAGAAAATTATTTAACTAAAAAAACCTAAATTTCATGAAAATCATGAAAATAATAATGAAAGTCACGATGTTTCGAGCTCTCATAAATGATCATCCACTCTCAATCCCCAAACGTGAATGAAAAAACATGGATTTGTTTCCTCATTCAAATCTGGTGAGTCTTGAGAATGGACTCTTATTTTTGAGCACTCAAAACAACATTACCAGATTTATAATTTTGAAGCAAATTAAATTTTAAATCGTCAACTATGATTCTTTAACTATTTAAACAATTTTTTGATTATTTAACGTACAGTTATTCTATTTAAAAACTATTTATGAAATTATCACCTTCTATCAAAATACCAATACATAGCATTTTCATTATTTTTTATTTTAGCTTTCATTATATAGGCAATTTACAGAGCTTCTATTAAATTTCTCAATGTTATAATGTTATATTTAGTAAAAAATATTCTGCCCACATTAACTCTGTGCGATCTTACCAGAATTATATTCCATCCGAAACCATAAAATTTTGGAACCGATAAAAGTTAATTTTTGAGGCTAATTTTTTGAACAAGCTTTTTTCTTTTTGTTGTCAATTGAGAAAACATGCTCAGCAAATGAATAATTCTTCTCAGCATTATACTATTTTAGAAGATATTGTAATAGATTACCATATTAGAATTATTAGTAGAACAACATAAATATCAATTATAATATTCACATATAAATTCACAATGTGAATATTATAATTAATATAAATAATAATATTCACAGAATAATTTTCTAGGCTAAATTTGCATAAAATTAATTTCATATTTTGTTCCTGTATATGAATCTAAAGATTCCAAAATAAAGTATTTGTAAAATATTTCTTTATTATTTTCTATTATTTTTTTTTACTTTATTCTAATTTTATTTGCTTTATTGAATATTCTAATTTCTTCGTCAAAAATGAGAAAATCCACAGAATAGTTTTCTAGGCTAAAATTTTATAAAACTAATTTAATATTTTCATCCTGTGTTTTTAAAATAAAATATTTTTAAAATATTTTTTTTTATTATTTATTATTATTATTTTTTTTACTTTAAAAATTTAATGTATTACATATTCTTTAGCAGCTATATATTTTTTTCAAAAACAACTTTAGTCAGTTTCATTTTTGAAAGGGAAAATGTGGTTTCTTTAAGCAGTTAATGACTTTTTTGCTAAAAACATTGTGTGATAGATCAGTTCAGTGGTATTTAGTCTAATTGATTTCAGGTAGCACGTTGAACCAGTGAGATATTTAACATTTGTTTTACAAACTATTCCTACTGGGCTTGCAATTTCATTCATTCTTCAGTTAGTAAAGCTTAAAATTTATATTAATATTGAGTACGAAAAATACCTAGATTTTCTGTTACTTTAGCAATTTCAATCTTAATCTTTCAATTTATAAATAGCGTAAAATTAAAAAAAAAAAAATTATTTAAAAAAAAAATTCTAATGCGAACTATGATTTTCATATTTTATATTGTTCTAAACTATGATAACACTCTAATTTATTCATTTGTCACTGTGATTCATATTACATTTAAAAAACATGCCATTTTTTACTTTTATCTTGTATCACAATGGTTCGTATATGAAACAGAGAGAACCATTAAGCAATCGGAAATGAAAGCGATTCTAAAGTATAGTTTGCATCCAAGAAATCTCTGCATCCTGTAAATTCAAATCGCTCAGAAGAATGTACATGGAATTCGAAATTTTTGTTTACTTCAGCTCAAACATCTAAGCCTTAACCCATGTCATGTAGTTTTGGTATTTGCCATTTCATCCTTATATTTCATATTTCTACTGATCCGATCTCTTACGTGATAGAACTTTCGAATATGTTCATTTTAATGTTTTACCTAGAATTTCGAAAATCAATAAATACATGACAAAGATATTTATAGGAAAATTATTTCAACTGCGATCGCAGTTTTGTAATAAACGTTAAATGTCCTTTTCCTTTTGAGTTACATAAAAATTATGATGCTCATTCCATTTAACTTATCTCTGTAAATTTTTAATGAAACTCGTATCCCTTGTCTAATTAATGTAGCGCTTTTAGGCCGTGCCATATAGCTATTATAATTAAATTAAATAAAGAAAATTTACTCGTCTTAAATTTTAAACAAATAATATTTTATTTACAATAAAACCATAATAGCATTTTAACTGTAGTTCTTAAATTGTCTTAGAGTTGATGGAGAGAGAGGCTTGCCAAGTTTATACATGGTTTAATTTCGGTATCTGCCTAGAGTAGAGTCACTTTGATTGCTTTCCTAATCCCTTCCTTCGGCTGCATGTATATCATTATTTTTGCGTAATAAAAAGTTACAAATTTGTAGAAAAGTAAAGTTTTAGTTAATGAGTCCAAAAGTTATTCTTGCTCCCATAGTACTTTTTTTAAAATATCGTCAATAAAAATGTAAAATGAACTGCAAACGAATAAAAGAAAATCTGGAGAAATCACAGTTCTGTAAAGTTATGATATTTAGCATAAAAAAAACGTTTCATGAAACTAAAATTTACGGTATTTAAGCCATTCATTTGGAAATTTTTCCGTTCATATGACAACTGTTTACAGGAGATTAGATTCTGTTTTTCAGAAAAATCAATTTGACGAAAGAGGTTTTGATCAATGGATCATATTTTGAAGAACAAACTGAGGAATGAAAACACAAATGATAATACTGCATTACAAAATTACACTGACATATCCCTGTTACTGTTGATCATTATATATGGTTATGTTACGTTTCAGAATTTGGCTCATCAACTCTTATATATAAGTGAACTTATTTTTTTGGTGCATTATTTTTATTGGTGCATATTATTGTCTAAATAAATTATTTAAAAGTGTCAATTAATCTTGTTTCTAGCATCGTGCAATGATAGAGATTTCTCGGTTTAAGTGGTCAAAAAGCAAATTTTTTAATTCGTACTTTAATAATGCAACCAAAACAGTCAAACAACTATAAAAAGATTAACTATTCAAACTGTTAAGTGTGAGAAAAATGTTTACTGCTTGTTTTTACATAATTAGATTTGAAAACTAGAATTCTATTCCTGACAACTAGGCCCACTTTATTTAGCCATTTTGTTCCATACTAATTAGTATGTACTGTAGCTGAGAGAGCTAATTGGTCAATCTCATGACCGGCCGCACCTGGGTTAGAATCCCAGCGTTGACACCGCAATATTCAATTAGTAACCCTGGACTCTTAGAATGCGAAGCTATCATTCACGAATAAATGACGCAGCAACACAGAGTTCTAATGTCCGTTTAAATTATATTTTTATTGTTTCTAAAGTAAGTTTGTTGTAAATGGTTGCAAAACCAAACAGTTTTGTATTCAATGTTCTTTAACAGTACCAGTTGTAAACTGTTTCAAAACATTCTTCGAACTGTTCAAAGTTAAAAAAGTATCCTCAACCATTAACATTATAGTTAATAAGATGTACTGGCAGACGCCTGTTATTTTACCGTTAATTCAAAATGAAAATTCTAACAGTGTGTCCTTTAGCATGAATTTGCTACGCATGAACAAACATTCCCTTTTCCATCCTTATTTCTTTCTCCGATATATTTGAGAAAATATATTCAAATCCCTTAGAAAGAATACGTAAGCTAGAATATTTTATATACAGAAATTCCCAAAACTATATGAAGAATATATTTTCTAAAACTTCAAAGCCAGTCCTTAAGGAAATAAAGTAAAAGAATACTGCGGTAAAACAATCCAAGCGAAATATGTTTTATTTGAAATGCTTATAATATAAGAATAGAACTATTAGTTGTTTCTATGGGGGGATAATATAAATAGTTTCTGAGAGATAATCTATTAGAGTTCTTTAGATCACCTCGGGGATATATGCAATAATGATATTTCATGAAACATTAGCTACAGACAAAAATGCCTAATACAGAGTCTAATACAGTTTAATAAAATGTCACGCTGTTTTTAGATAGAGAAAACATTTGGAGGGATCTGGAAATTTGTTTTTACGCACATGATTCAAGGACCATTGCAAAAAAGTAGTTGTCTATAAAATAGATTATTATTGATCAACATAAATATCCATTAAAAAATAATAAATTGTATTTATAACTGCTAACAGTTTTGAAAGGCTATTTAGGATTTGTATGTTTAATTTTGTCTATCTAGTTTGTATCCTTTAAACTAATTATGAAATTTTTACAGAATATATATTTATATATATATATATGTATGCATATATATATATATATATATATATATATATATATATATATATATATATATATATATATATATATATATGTGTGTGTGTGTATGTATGAAAATAATCCACAGTACTGTGAAAATGAAAAGAATTTGTTACCTAATATCTTAATCTTTGAAAAATTTTCCATTGCTGCGTTGTTTAAATTCATTAAAATATGCAAAAATGAAGAATTTTTTTATTGGATATATTGTTTGTCATCTGGGTAAACAATCTCAACGAATTAGAAATCTTTAAAAAAAATATAACTGCTCTTTAAACATATAAGTTTTTTATCCATTTTAAATTTCAGTTATTTTTCCAGCAAGATAACTTGTGTAGTTTGAAATTTAAGCTTTGATTTGATTTTGCATACACTGAAACTGGAACTGTTTTTCTAGGAGATAAAGCTTAGAAGTAAAAGAGTCAAAGAATAAATTGTGTTTTACCGAAAAAGTTTTCTTGAAACATATTATAAACTCGAAAAAATTAAATTTCCTTTCAATTCATTTACAATTTGACGACATGTTATCCACAATGTATAAAGTTTTCGACTTCATCGTCATTTATAAGAACAAAATTTCATCAGTTTTGGTAAAACTGATCAGTTTTGAGAAATCTTGCGTCTACAAAAAGGAAAGTATCCTTTTTATGGAGAGAAAAAAACTGTAGTATGTGCATCAAAAAATATTTTGAGGTAAGTCGTTTATTATTTTTAAATTAATAATAAGCCATTTGGGAAAATATTTTACCTGTCAATTGTACAAGCAAAACAAAAAGTGCAATTACTCTGCTTCCAAATTAACACTAAAAAAATTCATTTTAAAGTGTTGTTTTTAATATTCAAATTTAATAAAATATAAGATTTTTTTTTTTTGCCAAAGTTAAAGAATAGTTTACACGGTAAATGTATTTCGAATGAAAGAAAAAAGTAATCCGAGCATACTTTTTCTTGTTTATCATGTTAAAGACTAAGTTGTATCCATGTAATTCCGTGTGAAATAAATAACAGTAATTAGAAGAAAAAAAATTGACATATTTTAATTGTCGTGGAGTCTTTTAAATAACAATACCTATTGTATAGTGGTGTATTATATAGCAATGATATACCGATTATATAGCGAATATGGAGGTGTGTAAAGCTAGAACATCAAACTATATAAAAGGTATTAGGGTTATAAAAAGTAAAGAATTTATCCTAAACATTAGTTCCGGCATTTGTTTCTTAAGAATAATTATTTTTGAATTACATTCTTATAAACAAAAAAAAAACTTTAAGACCGGTAAACATATAGACAGAAAATGAGAGAAAATAATTAATTTATCTTTAATATAAACAGAAATTGTTTTTATAAACATAGAGTAATACTTTATCTTTCAGAGCTTATAAAAATATTTCTCTGTGAACTGACGTTAAATTAATCAGGACATTAATTTTACTTTACATGAGAAAAATAATTTTTTTTGTCAGTCTGAAGAAATATTATAAACACAGGATAATTAAAAGAAATTTGCAATTGTTATTTAGCATTAAAAAAACATTTTTTAAGTTCGCTTAAGGGAAATGTGAATATTCTGCCTTAATTTCACAATAGAAAATATTTTAGTTCTTCTGAAATAATCTTTTTTTAAAATTTTTCTTATAACATTTATTAAACGAAGAATATTGGATATTTTTCCTTTATTTTAAATAAAAACACACATACATTTCAATTAGTTTATTTTAAAAACGAAAAAATCATATCATTATAATATATAAATAAATTGGAATAATATTTTTAAGGCTAAGTAAACATATGTTTGTAAGTAAAGATTTAAAAAATGCACGTTCTTTAGAAGTTTAAAATGAATTTTGTAAAATTCAATAGCAAAATATAAAAATATTTCAACTACCATTAAGTAGAGTCATATATTTATAATCAATAATCAAACTAAGTAATAGGAATACCGTTATCATAAATCATATTAAACACAAATTTAAAGCAAAGAAACAGTCATCTGAAACAGTCATATTTTTTTGAAGAAAAGTTTATAAATTCTGCAAGTAAAAGAATAACATTATAGTAGTACAGAATTTTATATTCTATGATATGAAAATTAGGAAAAAGTCATTTGCATGAAAAAAATACTCGTGTCCATTTGCCAAACATTAGATTAAATTGAGATTTTTATTCCTAATTCTTAAAATTCAAACACAGCTTTAAATAGCATTAGCTTCGTATAGAAAATGGGGAGCAATAAATTTACATAACAACAGAAAAAGAATCAAAAATACGTCGCATTCGCACCATTATAAATTTCCTTAAAAATCAGCCATTTTAGTGAAGCTAACTAACAATTGGCCAAAGAAATTCCAAATATTATTAATCTCCAATATCTATTCCATTTCAAAGAGACATATTTTAAAATTCTTTTCTGTGACTAAACATGTTTAATATTGAACAGTATAAGAGTGTTTGCCTAATTAACGTGTTTTTCACGAGCAATCAACGAAGTTATCAAAATGTCACTTACTTATTGAATTCAAACATTGTAATTGCATATACTGTTCACAGCAAATTAAAGTACGTATTTTCAACGATATCTTATAAAGAAACTGTGAGGAAAATTTCTACCTGAAATGTTCATGTTATAATTACCTTTGAATATTATAAGAAATTAGTACCGCAGCCTTCTCTTTTGTGCATATGCCCACGATAATCCCCTTAAAAGGACCGCAACCCGAACACAAGGCACACGTAAGCACCCGACCAACCGACCAGATCGGCTAGCCCAAACCCATGGAACTTTTTAAAATCAAAAACAAAATTACAAAAGCAGAATGGCAACAGAAAAAAAGAGAATGGTAAAAGAATAATTGCGCCGGAATCGTCCATCTTATATTACGTGTGCAGATGGAGCGTCCCCTTATAGTGAGCTGAAAACACGATATTTTTTATCAAGCACAAAATTAAAAAAAATCAATATAACCTCAGTGTCCATACAAGAAATATCTAAACGAGAGTTTACAGCTAATACGAGACAAGAGGCGTTGGTAAAACAAATTATCCAAACAGTGATTAAAAGCATGGCTAAAACAGCACTAAAAATAGTTAAAGATAAGTTTAAAAAAATAGGTCAATTGAGCTAAAACGGAGCAAAATTAAAAAAAATAGTTTAAAAAAGTCAAAAGGTAAGTAGCTAAAAAGTATAAAAGGTATAAAATAGCAAAAATCGGCAAAATGCCGGGATATTTAAAGTACTGAAGCAAAGCCTAAAACTGGTAAAATACGTCATCGTCCATAAGTAAAAGTTGAGTAGAAAAACAATTAAAAGTAATAAAATGGCTGTGATGCATGGCAGAAGGAAAGAAGTTAAAAAATTGTGGTGAAATGTATATGGAATCCATGAAGTCGCCTGTTTTCCATTTGATCTTCCAAAGTTTTTTTAATAATAGATTTAATAATAATTTTTTTGTTTTTTCTTTTGTTTTACACCACGACTCCATGGCTTCCTGTTTATTGAAAACGTTACCACGGAAGGCTGAAAATTTTTGCATTCAACAATGAGGTGAGTAACAGTCTGTGTTCTTACACAGTATTTGGAAGTGTCTGATTTGTTAAATATTTTAGCTTGATGGTCGCCAAACACTCCGTGACCAGTATAAAATTGATTGAGGTAACAGTCCCTGTTAAGAATTTTTTCATTGATTAATGAGTAAAATCTGTAAGTCTGTATCCACCTGGTTGAATTGCTCCATCTGTCCTGTCAGACTGATCTGCTGACCCTCTTCAGTCTTTTTTGATTTGAAATTTCGTGAGACCACAGTTAATGTTTACCCGACTGATCATAGTGCCCCTCTTGGCCCGAGTGTCTGCTTCTTCGTAGCCAACCTCCCCCGAGTGGACCTCGCTCCAGTTAAGTTTAATGATTTTGTCCAATTCTTTCTTTAATATCTTCAACGATCATTTCCGTAGGTATTGGCTTCTCTAGGGAGTGCAGCAGGGATCTGGAGTCAGTATTGATGTTTAGGTTCATTATGTTGTTAGAACTTGCCAAAAGGATGACTAGATTTAATGCCCTGAGCTCGGCCGAGCTGGAATATTATGAAAGAAATCTATATTTGTATATTATGTGTTCAGTGAAAAATTTATTTACATATGTAGTAAGTAAAATTAGAAATAATTTATAGCCCGCAATAAGAAAAATCAACCCACAATGTATGTTTCTTACGATTAAATGTTTCTCACATTGCCTAAGCATTATATACAATGCCAAATCTCTAGGTTTATTTCATAAAGTTCAAAACGCTACTAAAAAGGGAAAGAAAACTTATCTGAACCACCCAATTTTAATAAAATAGAAGAAGAGGAAAAGCGTGTAGCACAAGAAAA
This sequence comes from Parasteatoda lunata, assembly GCA_949128135.1. Taxonomy (NCBI): domain Eukaryota; kingdom Metazoa; phylum Arthropoda; class Arachnida; order Araneae; family Theridiidae; genus Parasteatoda; species Parasteatoda lunata. The sequence continues at coordinate 42,281,018 of OX421971.1, forward strand.
AGTTCTAATTTTTATCAATAGATGACGCTACAATCGTCATGCGGACCACTCATTGCAGTTGTTAAAAAAACACCGGGGACAAGCATCGCTGTTGAAGTTCTAGACACTCAATGGTATGAAAAAAGGCGTTTGTCCGATGACAGGCGTGAGTCTGAAAAAAAAAAACCCAGAAATTCGAAAAGACATTTTCTTTTGATTGAAAGAATTAATTCGACGTGAGTTGAAAATGTAGGAAGAGCCGAGTGGTGGTGTGCCACCATGCAGTGCAAAGGGAATTGCTCATGCATGGCGATAAATTTCTACGAATAAATTTCTATGAAACATCCTCCATTGCTATGCAGGCAAAATTACCCATGTGTCGCAGTTTCTTTATGCTAACCTGCCAGTAAGAGTTTACTTTGGCTTTAGAATTTCATGCTTACTTGGAGTGGACAATGAATTACCGCAGAATATTTTGCAGACAGGTGAAGCACATCTTTGTTTTAAAGGATATATCAGTACACAAAATTGCTGTATATAAAAAACAGAAAATTCACTTCAAATAAAATTTTACCACATCATTTAGCTAAAATCACTGTATTTTCCGGGTTTTCAAAATTTTAATCTTAGGGTCATACATTTTTGAGGAGACAGGCATTTTCGTCCTTGTGCCTTTTGCACTACCACCACGTCATTGCAACTCTTCAATAACGAAGTCGTGTGATTTTATGCAAAATGCGCTCCTCCGTACATTGCAAATCCAGTGAAGCAGCAGCTGAAGCGTCATTACGGAAATTCTAAAATATTCATTCATCAATTTTCTACAACGAGGTCGTCCCGATCACCTTATCAAAATCCGTGAGACCTCTGACTTTGAGGCTATCTGAAAGATGTGTTCAGTGCTCTTATTGCTAGCTGAATTGAAGGTATGCATTGCGCTATACATTCTGAACGTGAAATTTTGATAAGTTTTGCCACATGATGTTTCTCGATTTCAACTTGTTGCTTCAAATGGTAGAATTTCACCATTTCAAAGCATATTAAAAATAATTTGCACCTCTCTCACGAAATTTAAAAACCAATTTGATGCATGTTTTTTAATGCGCATTTTAGCCTGAGAACAATTAAAGACCAATTTTTCCCATCCAAAATTTTTAAAAAAAAGACATTCAAAATAAAATGGTACATATTTTTGCTATGTTTATGTGAAACAAAATAAAATACTTTTTTATGTTTCTGAATGGCTTAAAAAATAAATTGAAATCTTAAATATACAGAGAAATCTTTCTAGAAGTAATATTTAATGCTTCAAGAAATCTTTAAATTTTTTAGTGCGAAATATAAATCTAACCTTTAAAGGAAAGAAACGTCTAATGAAATTTTAGTATTCCTTAGACTTTTCTTTCAACTTTACTTCTCCGGTTAAATAGTTTTCATAATTGCTAATAGTCAATCCCGTTCAAATTTGTTTTCAAGCATAAAAGATGATAAAAGAGTTTTGAAGTACATATCATGGAAGAAAATATTATTTATTTTATTCTGAATTTTCAATAGATGAAAGGAATAAATCAGCGCATTTTACAATTTTCCAGGTAACTGAAAGCCACTTAACAACTAAACTACCAATTAAATATATGTTATAAAGATTTTACTTTGTAATGTTTTTTTTATATTTAGAAACCGAAAAAAATAGTTGTTGAAAAGTCAGATTAAAAGAATTCTCCTTCCCTTTAAAAACAATTCTTGTAAAATGTTCTTAGATATTCTTCAATAAATAAGTGCAGACAAATTGACTGATAAAAAACATTTCAAAAGAAAAACTTTGCCTAAAATTAAATATTGCTTAAAATAAAATTTTACAAAATAATTGTCTTATAAAAAAATTTATTGAGATGAAAATTTAAATTAAATAAAAATTTAAATTGAATAAACAATTTTAATTATATTAAAATTTAAACATAATTGAAAAAGAAACTTTACTACAATGCATAAAGAAATCGGTATGCAGCAACATCCTTAGTTTAAAGGAAGAGAAAAGGTTGGGATGAATATACCATGTGTTAAAAATAATGTCAAGAAAGACATTAACACATGTTTCACTCTCCCGGGTCCCTTACATCAGGAGTCAAAAAGAATAAGTCTTAAATTGACCCGACTATTACGAATGCCACCAGATTTTAATTAGGCACAGTTTAAAGTATTCGAGCAGATCTCCACCCCCTGGGCCACGAACCGGTACCGGCCAGTGGATCAAATAATATACAGAACCGACCGAAAGGAAATTATTTTCATTTTATTTATTATAATGTATGACTTTCTATGGGGGAGAGGTTAATCGGCAGCCGAGAGATGTCACCTAAGGCCACACAAATACCGCGCATGTAATTATGTTTTACTTTGAAGGCAGGTTTAAATAAAATTAAAAATAAACTTATGAAATCAAAACAATTTAAACATGCAGCGGTAAAATTATCAAGCGTTGACCAGTCTGTTGCGATCCAGATCATAAGCACGAAGACTCCGAGAGCTTAAATAAGCTAATGTATATATATATATATATATATATATATATATATATATATATATATATATATATATATATATATATATATATATATATATATATATATATATATATATATATATATATATATATATATATATATATATATATATATAACGTGATGATCAGTGTCAATCATCTAAAGAGGTGCATGAAGTGTTTCTCATATGTTTCCCAATGGGCACCTGTGAACCTGAGTCACCGAGTCTAGTAACAATACCACAAATACCCATTCATAGGGTGGGCCACATTTACACATCACTCAAGAAGTATAAGAAAAACACAGAGATAGCGGCATAAAGACATGCATGCGAAGCCAATTGTCGTGGGTTCAGGAATTGAATCCGCAACCATTGGCTTTGTATTCACACTAATCGCTTAGCCTCTGGCCCGGCATATTTCTCATAATGTTTTTAAATTAAAGATGCAAATAATGCATCTTTAATTTATCTTTTGTATTCTTGTAATAGTGTGATTTGTGGGTAAAGGATATTGGACGGGCGAATAGCCAAGTAGAGTAAACAAGTTATCTAAATTCCAAATTGCAAGATTGATTAATTTTTGCATACTTTTCAGGGCATTCCTATTTTGAGCAGCAATATGCATAACTGATCCATTATCTGTGAGTATAACTAAAATTAAATTTACTTCGAATAATTATTTCATAAATATTTTTGCGATTGTATCAACAGCAATAGCAGATAATGGAAACTAATCAATAATAATGTAAGTAGTTTCCTCATCCGAAATTAGCTTTCATGAATTTGACTGAGGAATCTCCAGATATTTGCATAAAACTATAATAATGACGTTTCGTTCATATCGCCGAGCTAAGATAAATTAGACTTACTTTGAATCTATTTTGGCAAAAAATTTACCCGTGGAATTTTATTTGGGTTTTTTTTTAAAAAAACCAAATTTAAAATTAAATATTAAAACAATATGAGTTTATTCAAATGGAATATACAAAATATTTCTCCAGTGCGGTTTCATTGGACACGAGAAATTTGAAAATATTTAAAAAAGCTGAAATAAAATCATAGTTTATTTTAATCCTGAGAAGGAAAAGTTTCAAAATGTTTTAATTTATTAATTTTTTCTAAAAAAATCAATAATGAAATATTAAAGTTTGCTACACTTGCTTACATTTACACTTACATTATATTTACACCTACATTACATTTACACTTAGATTACATTTACACTTACATTATATTTACACTTACATTACATTTACACTTAGATTACATTTACACTTGCATTACATTCACACTTACATTACATTTACACTTACATTACATTTACACTTACATTACATTTACATTACATTTACATTACATTTACATTACATTTACATTACATTTACATTACATTTACATTACATTTACACTTACATTATATTTACTCTTACATTACACACTTTCTTTCCTTTACTTACCTTATTATTAAACACAATGACCTAAAATCGAAACACTGACATATAAACTATCTAAAGCAAGAACTACTTTGATATTATGCTCAAAATTGTCCTCATTTTCAAATCCAAGATCTAATTATTAAAAAAAAAATTCTATTTTATATCTAATTATTGTACTTCTTAACATCAATATATAGAACACATTTTATAGTCCCAATTCATGATTAAACAATTCTCATAATTGGGATAGTATAGACTAAATCTGAATTGTTTCGATTGTTACTATGGTGTTTCCAAAGAAAAGTACATGTTTTTTTTTTTTTTTTTAAAGAATAGAATATATTCTTAATTCTGTTATGGCAGGAAATAAATCGAGTACAACTTGCTTACAGATCGATTTCTAGAGTACAAGCCCTATATATTGTTCAAATGGAAGTACTTATTCTGAGCTGGATAGATGGAGTTGAAATGTAATTGGGTGGAGTGTCCTTGTCATCATCAGTCTTACAATGCAGAAACATACAGAAGAGTATTTTTTATGTTGTGTTTTATCATTACGTGCCATGACTTTTCCTGGCAGCTGTGTACTTATATTCTGTATTATCATTAAATTAATAATATCACGAACTTACCTTTTCATATCATAAAAAAAGCAGTAGTTTTAGATTTATAGAATTTTCAAATTATAATTTAGGTGTTTCAGGAAACTTATTTATTGTGTTTTAGAATTACCATTCCCAAAAAATAAAAAATTAAATAAAAAATATATATGAGGAAAATTTTGAACTCCATTATTATCCAGACTAAATGCATGATAAACTAATTAACTTGATTTTCAAGAAGCCGACCGGCCTGTGTAGGGGGAAGGGAACTGTCCTTGCATCAGAAAGGTTCTTGGTTCGAATTCCGGGCAAGGCATGGATGTCTCTTTCTCTCTATCTGTGTTCTATGTCCTTTCTCCTTTGTGTGTGAATGTAACCCGCCCTATAAACGGGTTTGTGGTTGTGTGACGTGGGCGACGCTGCTCCACCGTCGTGGCTTCGCCACAGGTGCCCACTGGGTAACGAGAAGAGAGTAGCAGCTCTGGCATTCCTGGCCAATGAGACAATACATCCCAGAGACAATACATACAGTGTCCGCCATTAAAAAAAAAATTCAAGAAAATTTAAGAACGGCAATTATTTGGTTTCTTAACCCTAAAATTTCAAAATTAAATTAAAAAGAAAAGTGAGAAAAAATTTTTGAACTTCATTATTATCCATACTGAATGTATGATTAATTAATTAAATTTATTTTTAAGAAAAATTTAAGAATGACAATTTTTTGGTTTTTTTTGGCTCTAAAATTTCAAAATTAAATCAAAAAGACTAATGAGGAAATTTTTGAATTTTTATTATTATCCGTACTCAATGCATGATAAATTAATTAACTTGATTTTTTAGAAAACTTAAAAAGGGCAATTATTTGTTTTTTGTACATTACACTTAAAAATTCATTTTTAATTATTATGACTCGTTTTTGAATGTAACGTTTTAAACGCTAATAAGCGATAATACATTTCGTTTTTAGCGTTCTTAAAATTAATTGGATTTTAATTTACTCTAATGACATTCTAACTTAATTAATTCAAATTTTAAAATACTGAATCAAGGTTCATTATTCAAGAAATAATAATCATTAATTTTCCTGAAAGTAATTGGACTTAAATTAATCCAAGAAAAGAGTAAACCAATGTGCGTAAAACTTTTATATTGATTTATGTAATTTAATTATAAGTAAATAAAAAATCTGCAAAAGAACTAAAATCTTCACAACCATTAATTGTGGAATTTGAAGATATCAACTTCAAAATAAAATAAAAATATTTAATAACAGCTTTGTCAATTAGCATCGCTATTTGTATTATTAAATAAGTATTAAAATGAAAATTTGTGTTTTAAATTTTATTTTAAAAATATTTCCAATTATCTTTAGTTGAAAATTTCAACTTTTAAATCAACTATATAACACTATGTAACTTAATGATAATGTCGGTACACAATAAAGCATGTCGGTGCACATTGAACAAGAATGTTAATTAAAATTTTCTGCAATCTAAATAAGGTAATTAAAATTTGAACCATCTTATCATTTTTTTTAAACTTAATAATATGAGGGCATGATTCAAATTGAATGAAGTAATTTTCAATATTGCTTCTTTGTTGTGATTAAACAAAAAGCACCTTATTGCGGGGTCAGGCTACAAAAAATATAGTCGAACTAATTTTATTAGAATATATAATGAAGATACTTTTGAAAACAAATAACAATGTCTTCCAGATGAGAAAAAAAGGAAATTAAATACTTTTAAAACAGTAATTTTAAAAATTGATAATATATAGGGCTTTAACTTCCTTAAGTTACCCAAGATTTCAGAATTAGATTAAACCTCAAAAAAGTAGCAACTTGACAGTAGGTTTGTCTTTAAAATCTAGAACTAACTAGCCAAGCAAATAATATTTTAAATCAATTTCGAAACGGTTAGCTTAGATAATATTAAAATCTTAGCCTCATGGAACCCATATACAATAAAAAATTGACAGTTTGATTTTTATGATTATAAATGCATTGAATAAATTAATGAAATTTATCATATTTGATATTTCTTGGGATCAAACTGCAATTGCGATTTTAAAAGTGAATATATAGACTGAGCAAGAATAAAAATACAATTTTATGCAGCTCATATGCGTTCGTAAAAGTGAATCCGAAATATATTTTTTTCAACTAAGCTCCATCTATATCCCAATACAATTTGATTTATTGACCCTCTTTAAGTTATATTGGAATCCATTAAACTGAGTGATTGGCATTTAAAACTAATGATGCTATTTTTCTTCAGGTTCTAGAACATCAAGAAGATTCTCATTTTGTTTTAAAGCTCTGGTTCTTAAATGTGGAACAATAAATTAAACTTAAAATATGAGTATTCTTTGAAAAGTGCTACCATTTTCTTGATAGTAATTCATTTTATTTTATGACTGTCAGAAAGAGTAGTTTTTCTTTATTAAAATAATGGTTTTGGTACAAAGGAGCAAAATATCAGTTTTAAAAATATCCTTCCTACACGATGAAAACGAAAATATTTTTTTAATATAAAAGTCATTGCTTGCCTTGTAAATTTGGAGAAATTTAAACAGTATCAAAAACAATACGTCAGCGCTTGGAGCCAACCATTTGGTTAGAAGCCTATTAGAGATAAGACGGGCTTGTTTACTGAGAAAAGGTTTCGGGCTCGAATGAACTCGAACTCATGATTAAATTTTCGATAAACATTTTTACAACATTTTACTAGCTTTTGGTTCAGTTACTAAATATAAAAAAGATTAAATTTTTTAGGTATAAAAAGTTACAACAACCTGAAACTTCGTTTCGATGCTTTATTTTTGTGAGACCGACCATAAAAATTTTCTTTATCCTGTTAATATCTCTGTCTCTTATTAATCTTATGAATATTATGCAAGATTAATATGCATAATATTAATCTTATGAAATATAAATAAAATTAAATTTTTTAGGTATAAAAAGTTACAACAACCTGAAATTTCGTTTCGATGCCTTAGTTTTGTGAGACCATAAATTTTTTCTTTATCCGGTTAGTATCTTCGTTCGGTTAGTATCCGGTTAGTATCTTCGTTAATGTTATGTATACCGGGATCGAGTAGGCTCAAATTAACTTTTATTGGGCTTGGATCTCCAAAATCGAACGAGAACTCATATCTGATGTCCATAAGAAATGGAGCGTAAGGACGCCTTCACTAGAGGGACCAAAATTGAAAGAAAAATAACTTTGGAACACGCTATATTCATAGGAAGTCCTATCCAACTTTTAAATTCAAACATAAGTAACTTTCAATAAAATGGTATATTTTCCCGATTACTAACCAATATGTAAATATTTGATTCCAGCGTTTTGTTTTTTCTTGTGAAACCAACTTTGATATCAAGCCTTATATCTAAATTAGTTAGGTATGTAAGGCATGTGTTAACTGCTATATTTATATCAATTTTAATGATACATTTTATACTCTATAAACATAATCTTGGGTTTAATATAAAATCAAAATTTAATTATAAAAGTTTTGTATGGGAATAAACAAATTCTTGTGGGAAAGAATGTTGCCGATGCGTAGTGTTGTACGGAGGAAATTAAAATAAATTCTAGTATTTTGTTCACACTTTATGTTTTTAAAGCAATATGCTGTCCTGGAATCATTTACAGTAGCGTGAACACTAAATTAATCAGGGAATAATTTCATATTGTGTAATATGCAGCTGAACAATTCCTAAGGATGGATGATAAAAACAACGATAGCAACCACAAAATTGAAGGTAGGAAAATGTGAAAATATACTTAAGTGCGAGATACGGAAAAAAATGTTTAGCGTAGAAAAATGTCGGGTTGATGTGCTGGTCTGTCACATGACAGTGCTTATAAGAGATATTAAGTATTTGGAGAGTATTGTGCTTTGTTGTTCAAAATCAAAGTTTAAAGGAAACAAACAATTTAAAAACTTGCAATTTTCAATATATCTTCCGGAGGTCATTTATTTGATTTTACGCTTGGCCGTGTTATCTGCAAGATTGAAGAAGGTTAAAAAATAACAGATGTTGCCAAAAAGTTCGACGTCAGTCTCATTGTTGTTTTAAGACTTCAATCATTTCAAGAACTGAAGTGTGTAGAAGATACGGGCAGGTTGTACGATTCCTGAAAAAGACAAGTACATAGTGTTATCTAGAAAAAGGAACCTGCACAGTACAGCTAGTCAGGTAGCAAATCAGTTTTATGCTACCACTGGCAGGCCAATCTCCCGACAAAAATATAGCCAGATGCTTGCAAGCAGGGAGATGAAGCGTATGCCGAGCAGTTGTGCGCATTCAATTCTCTAGACGTCATCGTAGAGCCACGTATGCAATGGAATCTTCAGCTTTTTTTAAGCATCGCATTCGGAGCGAAGAGGACTGGACTTGCGTATTAATCTCAGAAAGTCCTACATGCAGTGTCATAGTATGGGTTGGCATTTTGATTAATGGCCGTACGCTCTTCTATGTGCTTCGAACTGGAACTGTGACTAGCCAATGGTACATTAATGATATTCTTTTACCGCACGTTTGCTTGTTACGTGCTGTAGGTGATAAATTTGTTTTTATGGACGACAACGCAATATATTATTGAGACGGTGTTTGAAGAGTGTGTACATAGTAAGGATATTCAACATCTCGTACGATCAGCACGTTCTCCAGATCTTAATATCATTGAAAATATGTGGGACGACTTGAGGAGGAATGTTTCTGGACGAGAATGCCCTGTAATGAGTGATGACACCCTCATCCGTGCACTGACAGAGGAGTGGGACAAATTGCCCTAACGGCTGCTGAATACTGTTTTGCAAAGCATACCACAACGTCTAGAAACTTGCATCGTCCTCCACAGTGGTCACTCCCCATATTGACATCTTACTCCACGATGTCTACAAATGGTATTTGCAATTGTAATTTTTCCTTTTATGTTTCAAGCACAAAACAACTATTTTGTTCCTCGTACCAATTAAAACCCTTCTGGGTTTCAGTGCTTAATAAATTATATTTTTTTAATGTCCTAACATTCGGTTATTTTTTTTAAATTTAATTTAGCATTTAACCAAGCTTAGTTTTTAAGCACTCTTTAAGCCATTTGTGGTCCGTCCTTTGGCCATTGACTTGCAGTGTAGAAGGAAACTATAGATTATTTTAGGTAATGTATTTCATACGGCAGAGTAGAAAATTCTCTTTTAACTTTTAAAGGAATTATGGAAAATGATCACATAAGAACGGAAAGCCAAGAAAGAAAGAAGTCGATCAAGAAATAAGAGAGATTGGATTTTTCAACAAGATTCAGCTCCTTACAATAACTACAATCAAATGAAGGAATATCGAGCCAAAAATGACGGGGATAATTTAGAGTGACCAGGAAACTCTCATACATGAAGAGTATATAATACCTATATAAAACCTGTTAACAATAAGACTCAAAATAAAATCGATATTAGACCTGTTGTCTTTAAGACTCAAAATAATACGTAAATAAAACCTGTAAAACTATTGCACTAAAAATAAAATCTATATAAAACCTGTTAACTATAAGATTCAAAATGTAATCTATATTAAACATGCAAACTGTGAGGCTCAAAATAAAATCTATATAAAACCTGTAAACTATGAGACTCAACATAATATCTATATAAAACCAGTAAACTATTGCACTAAAAATAAAATCTATATAAATCCTGTTAACTATAAGATTCAAAATGTAATCTATATTAAACATGCAAACTATGAGGCTCAAAATCAAATCTATATAAAACCTGTAAACTATGAGACTCAACATAATACCTATATAAAACCTGTAAACTATTGTACTAAAATAAAATCTGTATAAAGTCTGTTAACTATAAGATTAAAAATGTAATCTATATTAAACATGCAAACTATGAGGCTCAAAATAAAATCTATATAAAACCTGTAAACTAGGAGACTCAACATAATATCTATATAAAACCTGTAAACTATTGTACTAAAATAAAATCTATATAAAGCTTGTAAAATATAAGACTCAGAATGAAATATATATATTAAAGACATGTAAACTATAAGGCTCAGGAATTAAAAACCATAGTCTCTTGTTGATTAGTTCAAGTATAAAGCGGAGATAAATACATTATTTAAAAATGCGAAATCCTGCTAGAATATAATATAAAAGTGAAGTAAAAATCAGTCTAAAAATGAATGAAAAGCATATTAAATGTTAACAAAAATTGGATTAATATTCCCAATAAACTGATGTTTTCTAAAAGTTGAGTTTGTTTACATAGTCGATATTGAAAAATAGCGGCTGAAAAAAGTAAATATTTGCTTGTATATTACTATAAATATAATGTATCTTTAGAATATGTTGTACAAAAGCAGGAAACACAACATTGCCATGTACAGTATTATTTTATTTTAGAAAGCAAACAGAAAAATAATGCTGTTTACATGTTAAAAATAGAATAATGCATGATTTTCGGAGTAAAATAAACTAAGATGCAAAAATTTACAACAAATTTATCTTGACTTAAGCTTTTTGCTCCCGCAAGCATGAAATAATAAAGCATTTTAAGAGAACTAACTCTTTTGGGAAATTATTCATTTTTTGGTTAATGGAACGTAAGTTGTAAAACGAATTCTAAATATCTTATCACATGTTGTAGCTTAGATGGTGGGGATGAATACGTGGGTGAAAAGAAATAAACAGCGAACTCAGAATAAAGTAGTTTAGTTGCTAATAAGATTTAGGTGCTTCTTTTTAAATATTCAAAGAGTTTTGAATTACTCCACATTATGGTCCTTTCCTATTTTGTTCGCAGCTTTTCTAAACCGAAATTTGCGATAGAAGTTAGTTTCATAACAAAAAAAAAAACGCGTGTTTTTTATTAGAGAACTTCTGTTACAGAATTATAACGTAAATGTACTTATGAAAAACCATATTAGCTAAATGATTTTCATGATTTTGCAGGTACTTACTCTTTTATTAAAATTCACGATAAAAAAGTTTTAGAAGAATCCAGTGTCTTTAAGATATTAAAAAAGATATCGATGTCGATCGTCTCCAATTAATTACCATAATTTAGGATAATAAGAGTTAAAATACCGCAGTCTCTCAAATTTTAAAATTGGAACACTTTGTCAAGATGTGCTTGATCGTTAATGCTTCTCGGTAACTGGAGAAAACAGGTTTTGGTTCGTTTAGTAATAGTGTCTATGCGATAATCAATAAGTACACGCAAGTGTGGAATAGAATATCAGCCAAATGACTTCGGAATAATTTTGCTGAAACTTTTATCAAAATTTATAATTATCGTTTTTCTCAAATTTGACTAGATTTTGTTAATACAGTACTTAACCTTCTTTAAGGTGAAGCTGGCTTAGGGCCTTCCCAATCAAAGAAAAAACGGAAGAAAGTCTCAGTTAAGATTTACACGTAAGTAGAATGTTAATTCTTTGCGTATTTTCATTATCCAAGATAAACGCGTATTTTCACAATCCCTTTAATTTTTGGCTTACCCCCAGCAGTTTCATGAAATTTTTATTCAGACTCAGTTTAGTGTAAAAAAAGAAAACAAAAAAAAATTTAATTTCAAAATAGACAAAACTTCTTTGAAAAAAACGCGCTTAGAAGCAGCAGAAATTTCAGAAAAAGAATAAATATAGCAATAAAGGAAACGAAGGAAATAAAAATAAAACTATGACCACCGAAGCCGACGTCTTCAGGGGGTACCGTCCCCGGTAACCATAAAACAAAACCTTTTCTATTGAGAGAGAGGGGCAAATGCTTAAATAAACTCCCTCAGTACCCCGAAGGTTTTGTATAGAAGTCCAGGAAAGAACATAAAATACATAGAGACAATTCAGAAAAGAAACTCAAACAAAATCATCCGAAAATAAAAACTCACTTTAACCAGGTCAAACAGCGATTTCATAAGCAATCCGAATGAAAAGAAACACTTAAAACTAAAGAAAACAACGCCCTCTGTTACAATGCGCAGATAGAGAGAGATTTTTCTCTATTTAGGCATTTTCTTCTGAGGGAGTTTATTTAGGCATTTGCCTCTCTCTCAATAGAAAAAGTTTTGTTTTATGGCTACCGGGGCCGGTACCCCCTAAAGACGTCGGCTTCGAAGGTCATATTTTTTAATTTTATTTCCTTCGTTTCCTTTATTGCTACATCTGCTAAGTGTACGTACTTTAATGATAATATTTAACTAAACCTTTGCTCTCCATGATATAATTTCTTAATATAAGAGAATAGGTAACAGAAAAGTAATAATAGAAGAGCGTTCGCCTTCCAATGCAAGTTCGAATCCCAGTCGATACGAATTCCGCATCGGGCTTGCAACGACCACAGTTCTGACGTAAAATATCCTCAGTGGTAGACGGATCATGGGTTAGAAAACCCTTCCCTAAGGCTAACCGTAGGAGGTTCTCATGGTCTTCCTCTCCATGTAACGCAAATGCGGGTTAGTTCCAACAAAAAGTCCTCCACGAAGGCAAATGTCTCCCAATACTCGATCCAGGAGTTCCCTTGTCTTCTGGATTGGATTCAAAATTACTAGGCTACGGAGTTGAACTTTAGTAATCGCAAGCCCAAAATAATTGGGTCGGCTGTTCAACGACGGTTATAAAATAAAATAGAATAATAGAATAATAAAAAAATACTAATAGAATAATGAAAAAAATAAATCCTTGCTATGAATCAACAATCAATCAGTCTCTTTTTATTATTCATGACAAACACAAAAGAACATGTTTATTAGATCGCCTTTGTAAGTTTATTATTTACCTTTTAACGTTTTTCCTTTATCAGTCAATCATAAAAAATTTTTATTAAAAATTTATATTCTAAACATTTTTAGAGTATCTAAGCACTAACAGTAGTGGCAACTATTTTACACCAAAGTGTGGTAATATTAAGTGTTCCACAACACCAAGAAGGGAGGTAACGTTCCTGCCGAAGTAAAGCAACTTAAGCGTTCTTTCACAACATGAAAAGTAATCACCATAATGTTAAGTAGTCAGTAACTCTATATATGATAAGGTGAGATTTGTGTATAAGAATCAGTAAATTTACTTTTACTGTAAATTATTTCAATATACAGCAAGAATTATAAATTTTTGATGCATTTTTACAATATTTCTTACAATGAAATTTGTTTGTTGATCAAATATACACTTAAAATAGAGAGGATATATGAATTCGAACTAAATGAAACTAAAGTGGATAGAAATTAATAATTATAAAAGTATTAAATACAGTCAACAGATATATAATAGTTCAAAAATAATCATCTTTTTTACACAACTGCTTATATATTTGACGGGGAACTTTTGTTTCAGTAGACATTGCATAACGGCGTCAAAGATCAAAGTTAAGCATCCCTTTCAAGTGTATATGGACGTTTGATTCGATATTATTCACAGTTTTTACAGTTTTTCAGCATCAAATACTGAAAGATATGACGCCACAGTTTTTACAAAATTATCATTAATAGCTCCCAAAAGTTCTGCTAACCACTATATTATTTCAGTGTACTTCAGTTCTTTTTATGGAGCCCACTAATTGAATCAATCTTTTCAAAATATTAACATTGACTAATAACAACAATTACTAAATAACATCATAGTATATAAAGAAGCGTAAGATCAAATTCAATTCCGATGTTAAATTAATCTGAATATTTTTTGTTCGCTACTTAAATTAGACTCAGTGTAGAAATCTAACGCAGTAGTGATTAAAAAGTAAATGACTTTCTTTTAAATATTCTAGAAAACTTCATGGTCTGAATAATAAAAAGTTGCCTTTTAAAACATATTAAATGTATCCTGTCTTTTCCATTAATTAACGTTTAATTACAGGTAAATAATAACTTATTCAACAAGAAGTCTTTCATACGCAGATGTTCTAATTCTGTAGATATTTTATAAAGGGTCTTAAATTTGATCCCTTTACAGAATATGTTTTTTATGGGGAAAATATATATGTGTGATTTATTAATAATTTTGCGAAACAATCTTTGAACACATGTTCAATATAGTAGGTGCGAATATGCTTGAAATTTTGGAACTAATGAGAAATGAAAATCTACAATTTAATTTATTACGTTATTCTTCTTAATAGAAGCTATTACAAATTTTAAATGCGTACCTACTTTAAGAAAATATAAATAATATTTTACAATTCGTAATTACAATTTCGTAATTTGAATTTACTTTTAGTAGAAATTCGTGAAAAACATGTAAACTTTACATGAAAACATGCTTTACTAAGATTCACGATGAAAACTTCTTATAAAATAAATATTTAAAAGACATTTAATGGCTCTGAATTTAGCCTTCTACTCACGAAAAGATTAAGGAACCATTATAAAATTCAATACTCTCTTTAATGCTGTAAACATTATAGTACAAATTAAATGAAAGAATGTAAATTCAATTTAATGCAAGTTTTAAGAAAATGTAGCTAACCTCTATAAGTGTATTGCATTCAAAGTACGTTGAAAGATTTGATTTCATATAGAGTAATATTAAGCCTTTTTCAGTTGTTACGTAAAAATCCTCTATTTTGTGGTGTGTAGTTTTTCGTTTATTCACTAATACAAGTTTCGAACTTAAACTAAAACCATTTAGAAAGATTCAGTAATAGACTAGACAAGACAATAGATTTTTTTTTAAAGGAGTGAAAATAAAATATGTCTAATAAAACATATTTCTGAAATTCATAATACAACATGTCATTCACTGTTTTGATAGTTTTGGTCTGTTACAGAATTTCTAAATTATTTTAAACATACATTTTCGTCTAAATTACCTTTAAAGATTTTAGTTTAAAAAATGTAAGCTTTTAATTAAATTTGGAATATTCGTCATAAGTTAATCGCAAATATTTCATTAGATTTAAAATTGAATTGCGCTAGTCTAATAGAAAAATATAAGACTTAAATTCATAACGAAACAGTATGAAATGTTTTCTCTCTGTATTAAAACTTCTAACGGTTACCTAAGACATTGTTCTGGGTGTACAGTGCGCAAAGAAAGGTTCACTCTGAATAACTTTTGATCTAATGATCGGATCTTGATGTTTTAGGATTTTAATGGCATAATGGGGTGACTTCAAATATGCTATTTAATATATGTAGAAGATATTTTAAATTACAAAATCTGATACAAGTTTTACTTTTTCTAAATAAACATTCCTCTTGTTCGGCGGATTTTTATCTCCTAACCCCAAAATGAAGAGGGTAGCCATAATCTGGGATATATGGTTTCGATAGTTTGGTCAGGCGAGTAGTTCAAAATTTGCACCCCTTCATGTTAATTTTACTTTTTGCGTACTTCGCTATATCTCAAGAACTTTAAAAGAAAATTGAAAAATTTCTCCACACAATCATACAATTCGTTTAGCAAAATATTATTTCATGCAAAAATAACTTTTATTAAATATATTTTACATTTTAATGTTATAATATAAAGATTTTTGAGTTTGGAAGGTATACATTTTTTACATAATTTTTAAGAATGTAACTTCACATGCCAAATTAAGAAGTCATTGAAATGGGTTCCATAGTTTCTCAGAAATTGAATGTTAAAAAAGCCAGTTACTCAAAATTTCATTTCTCAGTAACTATTCGACAGATTTTGCTCAAATTGTATATTTTGCATAAGCTGGAAAAAAAGATAGCCTCAAATAAAACATTTCAACTTAACTTTTAAATGACTTCTCGAGAAAAAAAAATAGAAGTAGTTTTATGTCAGTGTTTCATTAGAATGTAAAGCATAAAATTCAAAACATATGAGTCCCAACAAAAACTGCTCAAATTCTATCATTTTTATATTGTGACAATAATTGTAATTGTGATAAACTCTTAAAGATTTCAATTTTCTTAAAAAAATAAAATTTTAATCTAATACATTATGCCTTTCGTTATTAGACATTTTACGAATTCCATAAATTCTTTTTTTATAATCATATGCATAAGAAATATGGATTTTTATATAGATTATTATGACCTTTAGTTTTTTATTTACTAAACGTCATTAATTTTCCTGTTTATGTTTCATGAATACATCCTATTAAAAGTCACACTTTTGATCCATAGTCAGAAACTTTCTTTACAGTTTTTTTTTATTGGATCCTTTCCAAGAAAGTATAAAAAAAGGTTTTTCAATTACACTGTAGTTAAAAGAATTCCTTAATGCTTCCTTTGTTTTCAAGATATTCTTCTCATTATTACATGAAACTTTGCCTTAGTATGAAACTCCAGATTAACGTGAAAGTAACACCAGGTAATTAAATGTAAATAGATTTTTGTTATGGTCTGAAATTAATTAAAAATGTAAATTGCCCTTTTGTTATTATTTTTAGAGGACGGAAAAGTGAAAGTGGTGGCTATCATTTGCATTTTGTACACAAGTTTATCTATAAAGTGAATGTTAATTCTAAGTTTTTGCATTTAATGATTTTTATATATATATATATATATATATATATATATATATATATATATATATATATATATATATATATATATATATATATATATATATATATATATATGAGTATTTTAAAGTAAACTCTGATCATAGAGGAATCAATATATTTCACACATTCAATACAAAATAGAAATCGCAACAAGCTTTAGCTGGTAAGTTCAGTTGAAACATTTCTACAGGCAGCATTATTAAAAATTATTACCTTTTCACACACATGCGTTCTCAATTTTGATTGGCTGTTTTGTGCGTTACTAACCAGAAGTCTTCTGTGATTGGCTATGTGTTATCATTCCACTCTCTTCTTTATATATATATATATATATATATATATATATATATATATATATATATATATATATATATATATATATATATATATATATATATATATATATATATATATATATATATATATATATTATTATTATTATTATTATTATTATTATCATTATTATTATTTGAAAAACAATATATTTTAATTTCGAGCTACATTTATGCTATTTTATTATACCATGGCAGGTTACAAAATATTAAAATGATTAAAAAAGTTGTTTTCAAGTTATAGACGCACTAAAATAAATACCTCCAGCTTTAAGTCGTTTAATTTCTAAATTAAAAAGTTCAAAAAATTCATTTGATTTAAATGGTCAAATGAAACCTTTGCTTCATAAAAAAAAAAAATAAAAATAAAATAAAAAAACGCAAATATGTTTCACCACAAAAGCATTTTCATGCATCAATTAAAAGAACTGTACAACAATACAAATTGATTTAATAAATTAATTATTAATATTTTTTAATTAACATGTATTTCAAACCCTATTTTAAATGAAAAATAAAATAAATGCTTAAATTTTTATTTATTTTGGAAACAACAAAAAAAAAATAAACTTAAAGCAGATTTTAATTTTTGATTAAAATTAAAATCTTGTTTTTAAACTTATTTAGTCTGTATATCAGTGATTCTTCATTTCGTAAATGTCGAATGTTTAAAATTTGATTTCTCATGAACTATTCTACTGATTTCTATAATTTTCTTTTATTTTGCCATGTAGAATTACAATTTCTTTAAAATGATGTAAAAATTTTACACCTTACTATTAAATTTTTTTCCATCTATTAGTAAATAAAATAATGAAAAAAAACTAAATAATTACTAAAAGTTACTTTTTACATGGAATTATCTTTGGATTAGCGATTTTTATAGTTGTGTGTAAAATTTTCCGATTCATTTTAAAAGGTCTCGAAATAGGGTGAAATACGCAAAAAGTAAAAATGACATTAAAAGATCCAAACTGGGGGGTCACTCTTCTGAGCAAACTATGTGCGCCTTATAACCCAGATTACGCGACACCCTTATATTTTGCGAGTCAGAAATCCGAATCAGTCGAAAAAAGGGCATGTATATTCAGAAAAAATAAGTATTTGTGTCTAATTTCGTAGCTTAAAATATAGTTTGTACTAATTAATTAGCATATAAGAAATCATCTCTTCAAACTATTAAGATTGAGTCCTAGAATGAGAAAATCCAATCATTAGATAAAAAGTTATCCAGGGTTAAAATTTTTCGGGTTTTATTTTTTTTTTGCACAGTGTTCACTAACGAAGACAATACCTTCTATTTTAATTTTAAATATATTTATCTGATTGCATTATCGAAGCGTGTCGTTTTGAAATACATTTAAAAACTAGCCAAAGAATACACGTCGTATATTATTGACTTAGCAACCGATACACGTGAGCACACGAAATTGATTGCAAGTCATTTTCTCTTAAGGTAATGATATATAGTCTCAGAAGAAATAAGATCTCGATCAAATCATTGGTACAGGTACACAGCTATAGGAACAATTCCTCACGTAATTGGACGTTGAAAGAATGAACAATAAAATGCTTGGCTGCAGAAAATAAGTAATCAAGGCTATCGACGAAATTACTCTGGACATTCCAAGATATATTTTTTCTCTCCCTTATTTTTCGAAGAATATCGCATTATTTATTAACCCTTTCTATCACTGCAAAGCCGTGCAGAATTCTCAGGCAGTAAAATGTTTGACCATATATCTCGAATCTTTCAGATTCAGCACGAGTATGCTTGAGGCATCTACACGACTTCAAAGACAAAATTTTTAAATTTTTAAATAAGAAAATTTTATTTAGACTTATGAGTGGATTGTATACTAAAACATTAAATAATAATCTAATAATGAATAGTATATGTAAAAAAAACTATGATGGAAAACTAATCAGAAAGGACAACAAATAAACTTTTTTTAAATCACTTAACTTAATTAAAATTCATGATTTTTTCATTATTCTTGCTTTATACACAGTTAAAAATTTCTCAAAAAATGGTTAAATAATATTGTACTTGTTTGTTATTTTATAATATTAAAACAAAAACAGTTGTTTAACTATAAATAAGATGGTATTCAAACTGTTAACTGTGAGAAAAAAACTGTATATTAACTGTTTTCACCCAATATAGTTAAAAAACCAGAATTTTATCGCACCAACTAGGGTAATTTCATGAAGCCACATAGTTCCTTGCAGTTGGATACATATTATATCCGAGAGAACTAATCTGTCCATCTCGTGACTGACTGAAGGGGGTTCAAATCCTAGCGTTGGCGCCACAATATTTCTCCTATTCTTTTTTTGTTACCATGGAATGTAAAAATACGACATTCTCATTCATGTATAGATGGCAACATCATGAAGCTGCAAAACACGAAAAAGTATAGTATTTCCTATCTCTTATGATAGGTGAAACAACAGATAAACTAATTCGCCTCATTCCAAGGTTCTTTTGATAAAAGAAAACTTTAAGAGCCTAGTTCCAATGTCCTGCTGAATTCCTTTTTTATGGTTCTGAAACCATGCTATTTGTAAATTGTTAAAATATCGTATAATTTTGTAGTCATGGTTTTTTAACTACTCTATATGTAAAATAGGTCAAAACCATGAAGCAGAACCATGAACCATGTTTTTTACGGAAAATTTTACATTTAATTGGATTGAAAGATTGCTGCTGGTTTTTTACCGTCATTTTAAATGAAAATTCAGTGTAATACTCATAAAAATTCAACTTAAAAATAAACCAAGCATTAGACAGGATATTAATAATTAGGTATTTTACAGAGGATATAGAAGCTTATTTGGCAACAAAAAAAAGTGAAAATTTCAATTATTTATTTTAGTTGTCAAATACAAATAAAGAGTTTAATCCTCTAGTCCGTATTTTCTATTCCTTAGGCATATGTATAGAAAACATTCCTGTAAAGTAATAGTAAGTAGTTTTAGTCAGATTTTAACTAAAGTAATTTTAAGTAATCTTAACTAAAGTAATTTTAAGTAATCTTAACTAAAGTATTTTTAACTAAAGTAATTTTAAGTAATCTTAACTAAAGTAATTTTAAGTAATCTTAACTAAAGTAATTTTAAGTAATCTTAACTAAAGTAATTTTAACTAAAGTAATTTTAAGTAATCTTAACTAAAGTAATTTTAAGTAATCTTAACTAAAGTAATTTTAACTAAAGTAATTTTAAGTAATCTTAACTAAAGTAATTTTAACTAAAGTAATTTTAGTCAAGTAATTTTAACTAAAATATTATAAGATAGTCCATTTCTAATGAAGGAAAATAACCGAAAAAAATAGTTTTGAGAAAAAGAACAAAATAGACACAAATATTAATTTAATAGCTAATAAAAATATTTTCTAAATCTTAACTTCTGTTCTATTTGATGCAGAAACAAAATTTAAACGGTCGAAGAAAGAGAAAGATCTATAGTTTTATTTCCTATTAAGGAGTAATATAAAATAGCATAAAATATATATTATAAACCATGTTAAAACTTCGCATAATATAAATTGACGATAATCAAAGTGTTTTCTGTGTACCAAATCCCGCATGTAAGATACGGCGATTAATAAAACTAATAGCTATATTGATTAAATTAAGTTAAACAACAGTAAATAGTTTATTTTTTGTAAATTACGCCTCACTTTCTTGTTTGTTGTTACCAAAAATTTTGAGGTGTAAGTTCATTTTTTTTTTTAAATTTTTGGAAATCAAATTTCTTTATTATTCCATTTTATGCACATTGGCAATTTGCATGCACTTATATTTGCCTCTAGGAATGGAATGTATTGTCAAATATATTATCTTCTTCAATAAAATCCAAACCTTCTTTTTTTAATGAAACGAAATGCTTCAATCTTAATTGCTTTTATAAAAGCCCCCTTTTTCTAATTTGATGACCCACCATATGTAATTTTGTAACAGTATTGGGTCACAGGCAAACCTTATCCTACTTTATTCCGTTATCAATATAATTTATTTGTTTCTCATGGATGTCAAACCGTTCATTTCGTAAATTAAATCCGTTGGGATTATCTAATGACAGAGAAACTGGCCTGATTCCAGCCGGCGTGGCTCCAACTTTGTTTAAAACTTCAACAATTGATCTAGTTGAGAGGTTTTATTCTCCAATCTTGTATTTAACTTAACGTTGAAATAAAATGATATAGAACAAATAAAAAAATACCAGAAGGCTTACATCTTATTTTAATCTCAATATTTCATCAAAATTATATAAGGGAAAAATCTGGCCGGATATCTTCATCAGCTGTCAGACAATAAGCAATAGACAGGCATAAAATATACTTTTTGAATAAACACGAAAATCCTAATTCTTGCCAACAATAGTCGTTAAGTCGCTTTATATAATTAAAATAAATTTTGTGGTAGTTAAAATAATTGTTTATCTTACACTCATAAAAATACTACATTTCCATGTTTTTTGCAAAAAATGTGCTTTTTGCATAGGTTACTGATCTTATTAAAGTATTGTCATATATATATATATATATATATATATATATATATATATATATATATATATATATATATATATATATATATATATATATATATATATATATATATATATATATATATATCGGGTAAACAAACCAGTGAAGGAATACTTAAGCTTAGCTTGCCTTAAGAAAAATCATAAAAATTTCAACATTTTTAATTTTAGCTAAATGACGGTGTCAACATATTTGTTATTGAATGCAAATTATGTAAAAAAATGAGATAACTTACATAATATTGTTTAAGCTTTTTGGTGTTTTAAATACTAAGTAAGTAAGATAACCAAGTGAAGGAACAGTTCTTACCAGTGGATAAACACTAAATTTTCCAATGAATGAACACTTAATTTTGAGAATGTTTGGTGCTCGTTAGGAATCCATAGCCCACACAAATGCATGAAAATAAGATTCTTCTTGGAATTATTACATATAGCCACAGTTAAAGTGAAAATTTTTACTTTTTATTCAGTCATGGAATGGAAAGTAAAATATGGTTGAATGCAGAGTTAAAAAGAAAATGTTTTTCTTTCTTTTTTTTCTCACAGTTTAATAGTCCGTTCTAAATCATGAATGTTTATCATTGTGTAATCCAATGATGTTTTTTTCATTATTATATCACTTTTTTGTTTAGTCTTTTCCCCCATATATAAGGAAGCTTTTTTTTAAATCTTTTTAAGTATTTTTTTCTCTTCGTCATAGTTTCTGATTTAACTTTTTTTTCCCTGCTCTTTCAGTCTTTTTAAATTTTCGTTCTTTTTCTGAAGTTAAAGCAAAAAGTAATTTATTTCTTTTTCTTTTGATTTGACCGTCTTCTTTTTTTTCCAAATTTTTGGCCAATGTAAATGTATTTTCGAAATTTCTTTTGATTTTCCAGTACCATTTCTAGAATTCCTCACTGGATAATAAATGAGAAAAAGGAGTTTCGAAGTTTGAGTAAAATCCATCTCTCATTGACTTATATCTAGTGGATCTTCAGCAGTACTTACCATTTACTTATGGATCCAATTGTTTTGCAACAAACAATGCCCTCAAGAGGACTTATCTAAATATATGTTTTCTAGATACTTTCATTATTAATGTTAGTTGTATTAGCTTCATTGCCAAAATTTGACTTAACCAAATGTTCTTTTTGTAATAAATTCTTCAATATTGAGAAAAGCACAGGCTATTGGATATTTGGGAGATTAAACTCTTCTCTAAATGTTCCTTTGAAAATTTGCAACATAACTTGTGAGATTTCCTTCTCAAGTATTATTCTAGAAGTATGTGTTTTGTTGATAAGCTGTCTTGCTCATTAAATCTTTGTGTCTGTCTTGCATGCATTTGTTAAAGTCAACGTTTTCAACATTGAATGGAAAAATACCACATTTCATAAAAGCATTTTAACTTCATCTGTTGATGCCTCAAAATCTTATTTAAAAATGGATGTAAAATTGTCTCGGCATATTGTTTTACAATTCTTTTGTTTTCAAGATCTAACGGGAGATTTCATGAATTAGGTAGAAAGCTAAACCAGAGATTTGTTTTGATGAACAAAACTTGCTCAGTTTCAAATTGATATGAGAGTTATACCTATCCAGAAGAAGCAAAATAGGAAATTTGATAGCATTTTCAATTAGCCATGGGTAGAAACATTTGCATTATATATTTGTAAAATGTTGATGCGGTCATCGATTCACTTCATTAATAGCTTTTTTCAATGAAATATATTGCAATAACTGATTCTGTAATACCTCAAAGAATTCTTCTGGAAGAAGAAACTACCAATGTAGGTACTTATTTCCATTAGCTAAAATGTTGCACAAAACTGTTGTTCTTTTTCTTTCCTATGTACTGTAGAATATAAATCATTATAATTTTTAGGGCCAAATATTTTTCCAATCTAAGGGCAGTATTCAACTCCCGTTTCGTTCGCATTGCAAATGCAATCACTTTCTATAAGGATGGCAGGGCTACTTCCCTCCTAAAGATTCCTCTAAAGTTCATCAAACCAGTCTTTCAAATATTATTCTCTCTAAAGGAAGTTTTGCTTCTTGAAATTATCTTCACATTGCACTGAGTTATCGGTGGATGGTGGAATGTTCTATTCAAGCTTTTATTCTTATACTTAGTAAGTTTTCGATCAATTAACATAGTTTATTAAGGTGTCTAACGTATGGTGTAACTAACCACTACATTTATGAAGATAAATATTAAATAAATTATAACTATAATGATTTATATAAATTTAGCAATTAAATTAGCATTTTGAAATTAAATTGTTTTAGGAACTATTCATACAACATTTAACTGAATTTTAGGTGTCCTCCATTTCGAGGAACTTCTAATTATTTATGTACAATCATATTTCACACATACTGTTCATTCACTGGGAAATCTATTTCCAGTGAAGGAATATGCCTGTTCCTTCACTGGTTAGAGTTTTTTTTTTTTTTTTTTTTTTTTTTTTTTTTGTATTTTATCATAATTTGGATGTATAATATTACTAAATGTACAAGAAAATTAAAATTTTTCATTCATTTTCATTAACTTGGAAAACTCCCAGTCAAGGAACACTTGTTCATTCATTGGTTTTTCATCGTTTGGTAATCCAGTTATTAAACGCCCCCTAATCTCAATACTTGCTTATGTTATGATGCTTAAAATAAATACAAAACGTAACTTCAATAACCATATTTTGAATTTGCTCTTTTGCGATTGAATTTGCGATATTGCTCTTTTTCACAATGAGAAAAAAAGCATTGTTATATGCAATATATATATATATATATATATATATATATATATATATATATATATATATATATATATATATATATATATATACATGTATATATATGCATATATATACATATATATATATACATATATATATATACATATATATATACCTATATATATATATATACATATATACATATATATATATATACCTATATATATATATATACATATATATATACCTATATATACATATACATATATACATATATATATATACCTATATATACATATATACATATATATACATATATATATATACCTATATATACATATATATACATATATATATATATATATATATATATATATATATATATATATTTAGAGCAATAATAGGGTAAATATATGTCTAATATTTACTTTTCAAAATTATAAAGATATCCATACTAAATATTCAAATATAAAAGTTGTTTTTAATATGTTGTAATGTTATATGTTTTAATATGTGAAAATGTACTAATTATACTTATTAAGGCTCTAATATTTTAAAAAAAACTAATCATGGCAATAACAGTTTTGAATTTTTTAATAAAGAAAACAATTATCACAAAAATTATTTTGTATTTGTAAAATCTTTTCTTTTTTTAAACTCTAACACAAAAAAATGCATTTAAAAAATCTTTTCTTTGTTAAATATTCTGAAAGGAATACCATCTTAAAAGCAACTCCAGCAGTAGATGTTGTAAAATGCAACAGGCAAATTGAAAAGTATTCGTGCAAATAATTCAATTTCAGATATTTTCTCTGAAAACATTCCAAAAGTGTAGGGAATACTTATTAAAATAACGTAAAAAAAATTTATACCGCAAGTAATGCATTCTTTAAAATTGAGTTCCTTAACCTCATTAAGGTTCAAGCTTCCTTAGTTTTTATCCAGTGGAAATCAATTTTCTTTACAAGCGAAAGACATTTTATTGGGCAGGTTTTCGTTAAAGATGGGGAAAAATCAATCCTTTTTCTTTCTTGCATGGAGATTTTATTAGGTGAGGCCTTACGTTAGTCTTAGGATGAAAGGAAATTGACTACCTAAGGCGCAAGAGGTATTAAAAGACTTTTTACACTCGATCTTCATTCTATGAGAACCAAAATTACAGATGCACGATGGATTAAAAACATCCTGAAATATTTGTCTAATCTCACCATTTTTTAATATATTTTAAAAATTAGTGTTTTCAGTATTTTGCAGAAATAATTTTCTATTTGTACAAAACATTCGTGTATTACATGACGTATTACATTCGTGTATTTCATAACGTGTATTAGGTGTACTAGTCACGGCTCACAGTTTAAATTTAGATAGTTTGAGTCACTTTTAACTTGTAACATCATTCAATTTTGCTGAATCCATATTTAGGAATCAATACGATATATATATATATATATATAGCATAAAAAATAAATACAAAAAGAAAAAAAAAACGAGGAAAATTAAAAAAAAAAACAATATGTTTAATTACTGCACTTAAGCTGCAAGTAAATAGAACTCATAAAATAAGTTCAAAATGTAAAGAAAACATATAAAAAATTACAGAACAGTGAAAAAAGGTAAAAACAAAATTTCCAAAAATAAAGGTAAAAAAAATAAAAATCTTTGTTAATTTACATAATTTTTACAATTTGCGAATCCATTTCGGGCACATCCGCGGCTAAAATTATGTGCAAAACAGGCAATCCATGTTTATCTCTCTCTCTTTTCTATTTTATTTTTCTTATATAAAAGTTAATTTTTTAAAATCATTAACTGTCAACTTTTTTAAATTATCCTGTATAATATTACCTTGCGTACATTCATTTTCGGGCTCATCCTTTTTAACTAGCTAATCAAACGCACTTCAATACTGCAGTAAGAACACACTATAAAACTTAATCCCTCTATTTACGCTTTTACCTCCTTTTGAGCTTCTGTTTTCCTGTTTTCTAATCTGGCAATTTTGTTTGGAAAATACTTTAAATCATTCTTGAAAAATTTCTCGTTCATGTAAGTTCATTTGAATTCGCTACTCGCTTTATAGATTTCGTTTTATGTTTTATTCTGTTTTTACTTTACTTTTTATTTCTTGTTTTTACGTGTTATTTTTAATTAAGTTGTTCTATTTTTATTGTTGTTTTATTTTTTGTTGTTTCTATTTTGCAGATATAATCATGTGAGCTGATGAAAAGATTATATCTTTTACTTTCCAGATTTTTATTGTTTTTCTTCCAGATTTTTTTATTCTTTTTATTATTTTGAATCTCCCCTCAGTCCTTATATTTTTAAAAATTTCAATGTTTCAATTTATATGTGATAACATCTAATCTCTATCTCTCTTACATTTTATTTATAATTTTTTTTTTCGTAGTTTTAAAAAAAAATATGTTTTAAGTGAAAATTACACGAGTCATAAGTGTTTCGACAATAATAAATAAATAATTAGTATTTTGATTAAAACACAAACTGCACTTGAACTTCACTTCACTTCACTTTCAAACTTTACAATAATTTCTATTAAAAAAAAAATAATATATTATATATATATATATATATATATATATATATATATATATATATATATATATATATATATATATATATATTATATATATATATATATATATATATATATATAAAGAGTTTCGAGAAAGCTCTTGTTAAGTTAATAATTCAAAACAGACCTATCAGCTATCAGCACGCTTAATTTTAATTACGCTGGCCAGGAGGCCGAGCCAAGGAATATCGAAAGGAGAAGAAGTCCAGTTCTTAGAATACGCAACGAACGCGGGGAACTGCTGAGATCGGTATGCTATGCCAGAAAAACGACTTACACAGTGAGCAACATAATCAGATTTAAAAGAGCATCATATGTACTAAGATCAGCGCATACGCATAAGAAATAAAGTGACTGTCAGGAGGTACGTCCCCTGGGAATCGTTTGTTGGGTAACTCTAAAGGTATGGTTAGGTACGCTCTCTCTATGGTTAGGTACGCCAACGGCCGTTTTATTCCTTATTTCTATGTCAAAGTGTGTTAGCAGATTTTATCAACATGGATGATATAAATGTTTTCTCAAAAGAATATCTTTATTAACAATACAGTAACGTTTATCATTAGTGTGAAAATATAGAACAAACTTTGCAATAAATAAAAAATAAAAAATTGTCTTCTTCCCAATTCCTGTAGTTGTTTGGAGGAGAGGAGGGTGGAATTCCCTATGCATATTCTTCTGCGTGCCTGACAGAAAAGCCAATGACAGCGGGTTCGAATCCCTCTCAGAGCATGAATGTTTGTCGCTGTGTGTTGTTCTTTTTTGTGCTTGATGTGTGACTGTGGCCCACTTTATGAACGGGTATTTGTGGCAGTGTGGCGTGGATAATGTTGCTCACACTTTGGTCACACAAAGTGCTCACTAGCAACGCAAAATGAGCAACACTTCCGGTACGTTCCATGGCGAAGAAGGATAAATTCAGTGCCCCACTCTACTCTGTGGTGTGCATTTTAGCAGCTAATATTGTTGCTTTACTACAAATTTAACAGTTAACAATTATCCTAACTAATAATCAAATCTTTTTTTTTTTTATTCAATTGAATTCTTTATAATTTTTTTTTGCAAACCTTCATAATTTAAAGAACAAGTCTTATTTTTAAGATCAGGTCTTATTTTTAAATAAATTTGAATTTCAGAAAGAACTAGGCGTTAAATTTATAAGCAAATATGTCCACTTGAGCATGTAAAATTTCACCTTTGAATTTGTATTCCTATGGCTTATAGAGAGACATGTATGGTATTTTTTCCAACAAGTTTATAATTCTCGAAAAAATTATCAAATATTATTTTTTTTGCTCCATCGTAGATCCTGTGAACTTTTTCACACATTTTAGTGATTTCAAGTTTCAACGTTTCGAAGTTTCAGCGCAGAACAGAAAAAAAAATAAGTAAATAAAACGCTAATTTAAATATGTAAAACAGTGTAGGATGCCTTTGTGATTTTTTAATATAAAATTGAAAATGAAAGTAATATTATGAAAATAATAACTTAATATAATACTATATAGTAACTAAAATATATAATAAAATAGTATAATTAGTAATCTTATGAAAATAATAACTTATATGTTAAGTAATAACTTTATATAATAAAAATAATATTAAGTTAAATAACTAAAACAGTGATGGAGGCTTTTATGATTTTTTAATATAGAAATATATACTTGTAAACTAAGGCTTTACATAAAATTTTTCGGCTTATAAGATAAGAACGCAAATCTTTTAATGCCAAACATTCCATAAATACTATTTTCATAAAATTCATGAAAAACAATTGTTTACTTTTCGATAATTAAAATTTTTGAGCTCTTCGCAAAAAATATTCATGTTATCTAATTTACAATGATTTTCTTTTTTCCGCCTACATTTTACTGTCTTAATAACTCGTTAAATAACTCGTTTCTTTAATTAATATCTTTCTCCGGTTGACGTGTTTATTTTACTTGTATAAAGTAAAACCAAAATAAAAGATTTAATCTGTGACAAATAAATAAATAGAAAAACATCATTAATAAAGTACTGAGAATGAAATAAATAATATAATTTTTACATTTTCGAACATATTTTTGAGTATTGTTTGATCATTTTCAAAGCAAAAATCTTTTTTTTTATTTAAATTTCTTTTACCTCGTTCTTTTATAACTACTTTTAAAACAATGTACTAATCCCCATTTTAAGATTAATTTCGTAATTAATTAATGTTTTCATAAAATACTTTTGTAAAAAAAATATATATTTTCTTACAATTATTAGTAAGGCTTTTATTATTATGTACTTGTGTTTAAATTGTTTCTTCGTATTTTTACATATGAAAAAACATTTACTAAAAATGTTTTAATAATGCAGATGCACTTTAGACTTTACATATTTTTCGTAACATGCATTTTGATAACTAATGCCTATTTATGAATATGCAAATTTTATTTATTCTATTATATGTTTTCTTTTATAGAATGAAAGGTTATATTAAAATTTATTTATATATTTTATTTCTTTTTCCATATATTTTTTACACATTTTTATTTATTTATTTTTTTTGCATTTCTTTTTAAATATCTTTCAGATTAATTTAAGTACAAATGAATTACAAATGAACATAAGAATTACTTATATACGATAAAAAAGAATTTGGCTGACAAATGTCTCATCTCACCGGAGTTTAAAATATTTTTAGCTCTGATTTGTTTTGTTATTATTTTCAGAGGAAATGCATTATTAATTTTTGCACTTGACTTTTTAACTTAAATTATCAGCTGCATTTCTAAATAAACACATATGGTAAAAATACTAGTAGCCAATACGCTGTAAGGTATTCAAGCCTTTTCACTTTTTATAATGACAATAGATGCTTATGTAATACAGGCAAATTTGAATTATAATTTTAAAAATTCCCTGTATGATACAAATATGAAATTTATAGTGTTTCTATGCATAGTTTGCATTTAAAGTGCTTGCGTAAATAACAATTTATGGTTTAATTCAGCGTGTTTTTCTTTTTTGAAGGGTGCGTGACCGACCAAGCAATATTCGATAATATGAAATGAAAAAAAAAATTATGTGGACATAGCTGCATGATTGTTTGAACATTCCAATTTTTTCAAGAAAGACGTGCTTAAAAATATCCATAATTTTTATATAACGAATCATGCGCACGAATATGAATAAAGTTAAACAACGTGAACAGAGGACACATAATGACAGCAAAACAGTTAGTTTCATAGCCAAGAAAATTCCTCAATATCGAGACAAACTGGAAAAAGTTTTGAGGGAATTTTTGTGAACCTCAGTGAGAAAAGGTGTAAAAATTAAAAATAAAATTTATTTTTAAATGTTAAGAAAGAATGATTTACTACAAAAATCAATAACTAAACATTTTAGAATTTTTCGAAACATAAAATTATTCCCAGATATAAAAAAAGTGTTGAATGACTTTAGCAAAAAGAAGCTTGAACCTACGATGAGAATAGCAGCTACATATCACATAGTATTGTTATTTAGAACAAATCTTTCATGCCCATCAAAATGTCTGAAGGAATTAATGTCTGAAGGTAAATTCTTACATGGGGAGACTACTGTTAAAACAAATGTTTGTTTTAAACGAGACGAACATGGGAAATGCTGCTATTTTTTGATTATGATGAAAAGTTAAACGTATAAGAGAAACTTCAAGGAGATTTCGATAAACAACAGTGAGAGATTCATCATAATTGAGTGCAATGAGTGCACGATTGAGTGCACGCCTAAGAAAATCAAAACGTAAGGAATTGAATTAAATGTAGCTATTTTTTGATTAAGCCGAACGGACCGTACAGGGGTCATGGAACTGGCCTTGCATCACAAAGGCTCTGGGGTAGAATCATGGGCAAGGCATAGGTGTTCTTTCATTTCTCTGCACTATCTGTCCTTACTGTGGGAGCAGCGTTGGTCCATCTAATATGGTACCCAAGAGTGGGTAAGGAATATGCCCTTCAGGGGCCTGTAATGACAAAAAAATATTTCCAGATGGGCATTGGATTTTTTTTAGATTATGTTAAAAAGTTAGAATGATAAGGGAATCCGCAAGGAGGTTTCGCTAAATAGCAGTAAGAGATTTTCATAATTGAATGCAATGAAAACGTCTAAGAAAGTATAACATGCATTGAATGAAATGATAATTCAAATTCAGCTAATTAAGAACTTGATCAACGTCAGAGTTATCCATTGATGTGAAACAATCATCAATAATAAAGGGAGATTAAATAAATTAAATACTTCACATATGCACATACATATTCCTTTTCACTCAATTGGAGCATAGGGCTTCTTCTATCCTTTCACAATTTGTGGTCAGATATTTGGCCTCCCTCCATGTCTTTCTTATTGTTTTCAAGTCATTTATAGTCGTCCTACTCTTAAGTATTTTTATGTCTTTCTCTTTCTCTACTGTCCTGAGAGTTCCAATTAGAAAATTGTTTTACTTTAATTGTTTCAGAATTACGTAATACATGACCAATCTACACTCTATAACAAAAAAATCGACGCACCAAGAAGGAGTTTCCGATTAAAACAAAAATTGGTAAATAGGAAGACAATGTACAGAATAGAAATTGATTAACATTTCAGAACAATTGAATAATTTATTGCAGAGTTACAGTAACAAGTTCAATAAGGTGTTGACCCGCCTCTAGCCTGGATACAAGCTGCCACACGGCGTGGCATAGACCGATAAAGCTCCCGGATGGTCTCTTGCGGTATTTTCTGCCAAATTCGATCCAAATGTCGAACGAGTTCATCAACATTCCGTGCCAGATGCAATCCCCTTCCCATCATATCCCAGGCATGCTCGATGGGAGAGAGATCTGGTGATCTGACTGGCCAAGGAAGAGTATGACAAGCTTGCAGACAGTTCATAGCAACACGTGCCGTATGTGGTCTGGCATTGTCCTGCTGAAAAACCAGCCCAGGGCGCTGCAAAAGGAATGGTAGCAAAACAGGTCTTAGGATGTCGTCGACGTACCGCTGTGCAGTAAGTGTCCCTCTAATGACGACCAAAGGGGTCCAGTTGTCAAAGGAAATGGCACCCCAGACCATAATGCCTTGTTCAGAGCTGGTGTGGCGTGCAATAGTGAAGGCAGGATCCCCTGCCCTGTGCGTCTCCAAACATGTCTTCGATGATCGTCAGGACACAGTTGGAAGCGGGATTCGTCGCTAAAGACTATACGTCCCCAGTCGGCATTATTCCAGCCTGATCGAGCCATGCACCACTGTAATCTGGCTCGGCAGTGTGCGTCGATTTGTTTGTTATAGAGTGTATTTCCGTTTACATTTTTACGAAATAGGCTTATTTTTACTGCCTTTTAAGGAAAACAGCAGACTAAGAGTAACACCCTGGGCCTCCAGGTTTGGGGTTGAGTATAAGGTTAACAATTCTATCTCGTTAAAACCTACAGAAACTGAAATCATGCAGATCCATCTCTCTGAAGTGGAGGAAATCAAAGACTTCGTTTCAGAGTTATTCATTTACAGGTCACTTGAAAAAGTTCTGATCAGATAATTCATGGATAGTCCTCTCAGCCCCTTTCTAATGTAAAATTAATAGAAAAGCTGTGGCCTAATGTGATCTATGACTGAGTTTAGCTTGACTTATATAGGACACAAAAGAATACCAACCTAATATACTTATAAAGGAGATTTGTTGATTAAAGATGATGAGAGATTTATTGTTGTCCATTAGCTTCTATTCCAAAGCGATGCAGACAAGCAATTATATTGAATAACATAAACTGCTTCTATGAAGAATCAAACATAATGAATAATAAAAAAATACCTGTTATTTTTGAAAATATGAAGCTTTATCAAAATAATAATTAATCGTCATTTTTAATATACATATTAATTTGTAAAATAATAAATTTCGAAAATGGCCCGAAGAGTATGGCATCAGGGCCAAGTCCCACGGGGCACCTCATCTCTATACATCAAGAAATAATTATTTAAATGACAGGTATACGTTAAATTAGCCAAGGGAGAATTAAGAAATCCATGTATTGGTTATCAATCGCTTTATTTTATTGACAAGGCTCTTTTCCTTAGCCTTGAGCGTAAAAATGAGCTGGGAAAATAAAGTGAGAGAAACAATAACACATTTTATTAAAAAATGAAAAAAATTTAGCAACCATGAAACGGTTTTCTAATTTTTTGATAATGTGTAAGGTCTTGGGTCGGCTGTTCAACGACGGTAATAAAATAAAATATAAAATGTGTAAAGCAAATGTAAAAGGAATTTCAAAAAAATAGATTTCATTCTGCACTCAATTCAATGTTGATATAAAAAGATTACCGTTAATGTTAATGATATTTATTTATTTAGAAACGAATTAAATAAGGTAATAATTCAGTTTTTGAATGTTCGAAAAATATTTTATGCGTATTTTTGCAGGAATATAGTAAATTGGTGAAGTTAATTGGTAATGAAGATAATTGGTGATGATTGGCTCGAGTTATGACTTCAGCAAACTTGAAAATATACATTTGTGCAAACATTTTTATTCTTTTGGACAGATACAGTATAAAATTCCTTTGTATTATTTTGTTCATAAAACACTTTAGTAACGTCATTTTAAAATATAATAACCTTTAACGAAAAAAGAATGAGATTTTCTAAATTTGCACCGTTATTTAACTTCATAAATATTTTTTTTTGCTTCAAAAAGATCTCATGTAAACATGTATTGTAATTTTTTAATCAATGTCAAAAATTAGGATTTCAAATTAAATATGAGTTGTAAGCATGAAAGAAAACATAATCATCACACCAGGCAGGAAAAAAATTCGAAGAACTTGTGTGTATAAAATTTCTATAAGTCACTTTTTAAAGAACGCTAAAAAAAAAATTTTTTTCTAGTTTTAAGCAATATATCAATAAGTAGTCGCAGAATGTAGCTTTGTAAACATAAAAAGTATTTTCCACAATTTCAAAGACTTGCTATCTGGATCTATACATTTCTTTTCGTACTTTTTTGGGGGAATTTCAATACATATATAATGAAATCCTGAGTATGAGAAATACCGGAAAAAGGGGAGTAATATGTCTTCTCTTGATATATGATCTTGTCTTCCAACCAAATGCATTCGCATATTCCTTTTTTTCGCATCAAAAATATATAGTGAAAATCCACGCGAAAATATAATGATTTCTATGTTATAATTCTCACAAAACTTTGGAATGAAACACGTAAAAGTCTATGCTAGAGACCAGATATTAGATAGAATGTAAAAGAATAATCTTATACAGTGCCTGATTTAAAACTAAAACCATAAACAACGTCTATCCTTTTGATCTTTAATTTAAAAAAAAAAACTCACCTTTATTACTTTATATATTAAAAATTTATTTTATAATTACATTAATGAAAAGCATCTGCAAAAAATAGTAATAGATGCAAAAATAGCAATGATGAACTGCAAAAAATAGTAATAGAGCACCAAATGTAACACTTTTACGTAACAAAAACGTAACATTGAAATATTTCCGTGGCAGCAAAAATGTTACAAAACGTCGTAACTTCCCTGTTGATAACAAACACAACAAAGTGCGTATTTCATAACTCGCAACACACACCTAACAGAAACATTTTTTTTCACAATTTGAAACATCGCAAAAAGATAATAATCACATAGCTTTTCAAATGTTTGCTTAAAGTATTGTTTTTTGAAATCTAACCTGGTCAGTAATTGTGGAAGCAGGGATAGAAGTAAAAAAAATAGGGCAGAAATTTTGGAAACACCTTTTTAGAAACAAATTTTTCTTTTATATCCAAACTAATCAACGACTACAAAAAAGTGGGGAATCTAGTGTAAGTTAACAGATTCTGTTGATGAAAGCTAAATAAGACAATAACTGTTTTTAAAAAACAATGCTTTTTTTGCAAATTGTTTTTTTACTTTACTAACAAACTATAGAAATGTTATTAAAACACAGTATTGCAGCCCAAATTCGGAAATCAGCTGTATACTGGCTGTTGTTTCTATATAGAATTCAAGCATAATTTCTGGCTCTGTGAAATGCATTCTATTTCTATGAAGAAAAGAGATCTTTATCCCGGAGAAATAACCAAATTCATTTAAGAAAAATTAATTTATTATTTTAAGAATATGGCCATATTTAGAAACAATGAAATAAGGAAAGTCCCCCAAAGGGATTAAAAGAACATTCTCGTAACATCAAGGGTTTTTGTAAAGATATAAATTAAATGGTTGGGACTGAAAGGCTTAAGCCCCCCCCCCCAGTCCGACTTTATAATTGACATTTTTTTTTCAATTTTCATGAAGTTTTAAGTTGTTAGTCAAATAAGACGAATTCGAATTACATAGAAAATATTGAATCCATCTTCAATGAAATGCCAACGCTGTAAATCAAATAAGACCAGTAACATAAAATGTTAAATCATCTGCAAGGAAATGTCATTGCTGTAAAATAAATAAAAAGTGTCTTTCCTATTTTTTAAATTTATCAAATTTTTGAAAACGATTTATTAGAAACTTCTTCAGCAAACAAAGTACTCCCATGCACAAGTAGCAGCTTCAATGTCTTCTTTTAAAATAAAACACAATCATGAAACACCAAATCAATTTAATACTTGAATGACTTTCTTAAACATATCTTCTTGTTCATTTTTACCTTACAGCGAAAATTCGTTTCAATCGAGAGTATCGTTTAAAGAAATCTTTTTAAGATTAAAAAATTGATTTTTCAAAATATCTCAGCTTTAAGTGTTTCTTTTTTTGTGAAAAAAAGTTTCTTGTCATTATACGGTTGAGTAAGTTTCTTAAATGTAGCATTTTCTATCACTCTTTGAATCCCCTATCTTGATGCATATTTATTGCTCTTCATAGAAATTTTAATACATATTAAATTAAAATTAAAATGTGAAATACGCTGTAAGCTACACTTCTGTCATACCTTTCGCTTTATTAAAACCCAATTGATTTACTCCAGTGATCTATAAAACAGTATCTAACACTGGAATATAGGTATTTGCAATAAGAGTACTTGGTGATCATTTTTGCCAACACAGAAATACATTACTACAAAAACCTGTCTTGGCAGCGTTTGTATATATGTATATATATATATATATATATATATATATATATATATATATATATATATATATATACAGAAGAGCCATTATGTTATGACCACCCTGCTAATAACATGTAGGACCACCTTCAGCCATCAGAACTGCTACCACCCGCCGTGTCATTGATTCCACAAGGTGCTGATAGGTAGTCTGAAGTATCTGGTACCAAGCGCTCATCAACTGGTTCTGCAATTCCCTCACATTGCGAGGTGGTAGCGTGGCAGCACGAATTTGGTTTTCCAAGTAGGACCACAAATGCTCTATTGGATTAAGGTCAGGAGAATTTGGGGGCCAAGACATGACTTGAAAGTCACTGGAATGTTCCTCGAACCAATCCATGACGATTCGACCCTTATGACATGGTGCATTATCCTGTTGGTAAACACCATCCTCCGCGGTATTTATATATATATATATATATATATATATATATATATATATATATATATATATATATATATATATATATATATATATATATATATATATATATATATATATATATATATATATATATATATATATATATATATATATGTATGTATGTATATATATATGGGAGGAGGGGGCTTAAGCCTTTCAGTCCCAACCATTGAATTCATATCTTTACAGAAACTCGTGATGCTACGAGAATGTTCTTTTAATCCCTTTGGGGGACTTTCCTTATTTCATTGTTTCTAAGTATGGCCATATTCTTAAAATAATAAATTAATTTTTCTCAAATGAATTTGGTTATTTCTCCGGGATAAATATCTCTTTTCTTGATAGAAATTAGAATGTACTTCAGAGAGCCAGAAATTATGCGCTTAAGTTCTATATAGAAACAGCAGCCACTATATATATATATATATATATAGATATATATATATATATATATATATATATATATATATTTATATATATTTATTTATATTTATATATATATATATATATATATATATATATATATATATATATATATATATATATATATATATATATATATATTTATATATTTATATATTTATATATTTATATATTTATATATTTATATATATATATATATATATATATATATATATATATTCCTCACGTTTTTTTCAGTTCAACATCTTTTTTTTTAAATATAAATATTAAAAAAATAAAGTTAAATGAAGTAAAAAACTACTAAGCATAGAATTTTACGTAATTAAACATTTTAATATTTAAATACAACTCATTTCATTATAGCTATAGAATTTCCCATTATAAAACTCTAAATCGAATCTATTTTCTATTTATAGGAAATAATTTAGTTCTCTCTTCGTTTGCTAAACCCATTACTGTTACTGAATTAAGTTTTCTATTAGCGGATTCCAAAAGCACTAGTCTCAGGTAAAATGTCGAGGAAGAAACAGTAAAAATGTAGAAATCATCATATCCTAGACGATTAAAATCTTTTCAGGACTGAAAATAATTGAAATTCATCATTAGTGAATATTAAATTAAGTGTTTCTGCTTTTCACTTCGATTTAATTTGTTTTATTGTTTGTTTTGAGGTAAGTTAAAGTTTTAGAAGCGAGAAGAACGTGTATTTTAAATTGTTCGTGCTACCAGCTTGAAGTTCATACTAAAAATGAGATTTACAGATGCAAATATATCGAAATCATTTTCTTTTGGTAATATTTATTGTTTTATCTACAAAGCGCAGCAGAGAGGCAAAAAGAAATCATAATTCTACTCTGCGTTATTTTCATTTTTATGGCTTAAAGTATTTTTATGTGTTCATAGCTAAGATGTTCCAGGATTTCACAGGGTACAGATATTAGAGATGAGATATTTACTGCTAAATTATTATTATATATACAGATATTTTCTGGAGAAAATAAAAAAATAAATCTCCCAATAGTGTCACCCTATAGTATCATTCTATAGCCTATAATTAACTGACTTCATAATTTCAAAAACAGTTGGGGAATAATTGATAGAGTGCTCACTCAATGAACCCTTGGAATGACACATCTTCAAAACACACACATATATATATATATATATATATATATATATATATATATATATATATGTATATATATATATATATATATATATATATATATATATATATATATATATATATATATATATATATATATATATATATATATATATATATATATATATATATATATATATATATATATATATATATGTATATATATATATATATATATATATATATGTATATATATCCCCCCTAACTTGAAGGAGTAACGAAATATATGAATAAAAGTATAAACTCATGCCTTATATTTTAGCTTTTTACAAAAAGGAAAATACCACATGTATGCATAAATATCAAAAACCATAAAGTTATAAGAATGAATATTAAACCAAATGAGTACTAATTATTAAGTCTTAGACTATACGAAATAAAAAATACAAATAAATGCAAGCAATAAAAAATTCTGCGATATTTGAAACAGCGCTGACAATTCTAAAGTAGTTACAGGATAGTATTCATCCAATGTTAGCATACATTTTGAATGTATATTACTTCTTCTCATTTTTTTTTTCTTATTTTACCAAATACGCACACTCTACATTTCATGAAAAAACGATAACAGTACTCTTACTTTAACATACCTTCTCTTTGGACAGGATAGTCACATATATTCATCTGAAAAATAAAGAGCAGCAAGTTATCTTTGTCACCGGTATAAATTAAATAAATGGGAAAACAATATTTACAACAACTATTATTTACTATTAAACGATATTTACTATACTATATTATTATAATTCTTTATTTCTTCCTTATTTGAAGGTATTTACCAACAGACGTTACAATTGATAAAATTAAAAAGTTTTAATTTTATTAATTGTTATTCTTATTTTTTTCCATTATCGCTTATTGAATTATATTCCTTTTTATTTTGATTATTGCTTACTAAATTATATTCCTTTTTACTTTAATTATTAAAGGTTTGAAATTTAAAATGATTTTAGTTTATTAGATTTCAAAGCGATCACATAGTATAACCTAATTAAGTAACGGTCAATTTAACGTTATACAAATATAAGAGTTAAATAAGTTATATTTTAAGTCACACCAACCACATTTCAACCATGATCCCGTCGACCATGAAATTATAGAGTCTAAATCTACATGTCCAACCCCTATGGCCAACGAATGAGTGTTTTAGAAGTGAACTCAAGATGTTATAATTGCTTTTAAACAGGCTATATTTATAATAATATTATTTATAGCTATATTATAATAATATTATTTTATAATTAAATAAGCAAGGAATTACGATTATGATTTTTTTTAACTCTAAATATCCCCTGAAAATTTCTAAACAACATCGTTGGCAAAATATTTATAGAGGTAGTAATTAAGAATTTATTAAGGTTTAAAAAAACCAAATTTTTGCGAATTTGTAATGGTAACTTATCAAAAGTAAACTTTTTCTTATAGAAGGAAGTTAAATCTGTGTTAATAAAACAAAAACATTTTGAAATAATTTTGAATTTCGATGTGACAAACGATTATCTTCTAGAATTTAATGGGATTGCGAAAGAATAACTACGATTGGGGATTAAAGCAAGCTGGGGATTGAGCCTTCCAGTAAGCCATAATAGACATACATATTTTATCATTTTCAATTCATATACGCGTCATGACTTCAACATAATATTGATTTTCATGATCAATATAAACTGAAAATAAAACTAAATGTTTGACAGTCAACATAAAATTGATTTTGAGAATTCCAAACAAAGCACTGATAGGAAATCACTTGTGAATCAAACTTTCATAAATTGCGTAAGACATTTCTTATTTCTTTATTTATGTCTGAGTACTCTCCAATAAATTTTATTTTTTACTTTATTTGTTGTGGTAAGTTTTTGATTATAGTCTGAATATTATTTATTGGAACTTGAAAAAAAATGAAACGGAGAACATATTGTCTTTTTCGATTATTATTTCGTTGAAGTTATGTGGATATTTTTTGTTTTCTATTGTTAGATCAATTTTTTCCAAAGATTGAAAATTTCTCAATACAAGAATGATGGAGTTTTTTTTTCTTCTAAGTTTCCTTGTTTAGGGAGTTTAGATAAAGTTTGCCGTAATATTGCGTATTATTTTGAAATTGTTATGTAGGCGGATAGAAAAGTTTCATTTTTTTTTTTTTTATTTACGTCATGGTCCTTAGTAAACTATATTTTCTCTAGTTGAAATTTTATTGTAACTATTCTTTATTATCTTTCAATAAGTAAGAGTATAAAGAAGAAACTATTTCGAAACGAAAGTTTTAAATTTAAACTAACAATACAATGTTATGCCGGGAAAAAAATTAGAGAAGTGAGAAAAAAAAGAGGAAATTTCATACAATGGTAAAACTGTTTCAAAATAGAAAAGGTAGTTTGAACTATAATATGATGCTTCCTTATAAGGTTTTAAATCGAAACACATTTCAGTTCAAATTGAACCAGATAATAAAGAGTAATCAAGCAAAAAAAGTGTTGATTTGCGCTATAATAGTGTACATTTGACACCGTATTTAAGTTGAAGACGTTATTTTTATATTCGCGTTATAATTAAGAGTTCTTTGTACTTCAGTACGCAATTTTTTGTGGATCGTTCGTTGATGAAAAGGTATACTTATCCTGTCTAAATGTTGGCAATAATCTTTGATAAATAAATAATGTTTATTCATAATTATGAAATATTTATTAGTTCATTTCAATAATTAGTTTCAATTTTAATCAGTAATTAAATTAGTTTCAGTTTTAAACAATAAATAGTTCATTTCAGAACTTAATTTTGAATGAAAGAGAGTAAATACGCTTGATATAAAGAGATACGATAATATCTACAATATATATTAAATTGTATTTAAAAAAAAATTCATGTATTGTATTGAGGTAAAAACAATAAAATTGCGAAGTACTATGTAAAATAAATCTCACGCTTTACAGAAATAAAATTAAAGCTTTAAATCAGTACAATGATCCTTTATGCAAAAACTGATCAACGTCCTCCAAAAAAAAAATTTTAAAAAACACGTAGCAAAATTTCTAAAAGCACATTCGAATAGTTAATATAATAAAGTTAAAAAATTAGTCTGACAAAAATAGAGAAATAAATATTTTAAAAAGTTGAGATAATATTTTATTGCTGGAAAATATATAAACTGAATTTGATTTTCGTCTGTTAATGAGACGAGACGTTAGTTTTACCTCAAACCTCAATATTCAGAAATATCTGCCTTCAAGTATATCTGCTTTCGCATATTCCCATATAAAAGTCGAAATTTATTCTGTTTTCCATCTGGGGAACTAAACTTCATATAATAATAAAAAAGGTGGGGGTATTCCAGTTATGTTGAACTCATATTTGTGAGAACGTGAGTTCGAATTCCATCGGTCGAAGAATCCCCGTATATTTAATGGCGACTGCTGCATATCTATATCATAAATATCTCTGGGTCGTCACAAAATCCTCCAAGTTCCCACAACAAATCAATATCTCTGGAGGCACTGAATCAGAGATTCATTGTTCTCTGGTTTAGGTCAAATTTACGATCTTTGGATGAAGCAATGGCGTAATATTGGGTCCTCCCTGTAAAACGGACTGTGACTTTTGAATGGATGAAGCCGTATTCAGGCCAGTCAACTACAACGCTTTTTGTAAAATATTTTATAAAGTGGTAGACATTTAAAGACGAAAGCTTTCAGAATTTTTGGCAATTTCACCGACATTTTAAAAGGCTCTCCACGAAAGAGAGAGAGCAAAATGACGTTTCATATGAACTTTAAAATCATTTATATGTAGTGGTGAGCGTGCGTTCGAATTCCAT
Organism: Parasteatoda lunata; assembly: GCA_949128135.1. Lineage (NCBI taxonomy): Eukaryota > Metazoa > Arthropoda > Arachnida > Araneae > Theridiidae > Parasteatoda > Parasteatoda lunata. The sequence continues at coordinate 42,323,211 of OX421971.1, forward strand.
CGGCCGAGGAATCCCCGTATAAATGGTGACTGCTGCTCGTTAAATATCTCTGGGTCATCACAAAATCCTCCAAGTTCCCATAACAAATCAATATCTCTGGAGGCACTGAATCAGAGATTCATCGTTCTCTGGATTAGGTCAAAATTACGATCTTTGGATAAAGCAATGGCGCATGATTGGGTCCTCCCGGTAAAACGGACTGTGACTTTTGAATGGATGAAGCCGTATTCAGGCCAGCCAACTACAACGCTTTTTGTAAAATATTTTATAGAGTGGTAGACATTTAAATACGAAAGCTTTCAGAATTTTTGGCAATTTCACCGAAATCTTAAAAAGCCCACCGCGGAAGAGATAGAACAAAATGACGTTTCATATGAACTTTAAAATCATTTATATGTAGTGGTGAGGAAATAGGTTTAAATAAATAAAAAAAGAATACATTAAAAAATAAACTTAGGTACCACTAGAACAAACTTCTGCTAAAAGCGTAAAAAGTTGGTAGCCCTCCCTATTCTTGGCCATAGATGGCGAAATTGTAAAAACGAAAAGCACATCTTCTGCCTTAAAAATTTGCCTGATTCCAAGCAAGATTGCTGGTAATTGGTAAGTGGCATAAGTAAGAACAGAATGATTAAAAAATCCTATACAAAAATGTAGGTTATACCTTTAAAGGAAAAAATCTTTGTTATGGAGTAATACTATGGATAAAAAATCAAATTTCCGAAAACGAAATCGACAGTTGAGTTCAATTCAATTTCTTTTCAAAATACCCAACATTTTTAACGTATCATCAGACTTAGCTCAGATGTGAGCTGAAAAACGGATTAGATTAGAAACGGATTACCCACCTAATATCTTACGTTAGTTTAAACTTCCACTTATAATTTCTTTTCCAATTTTAAACTGTTATAAACAATTTTTATCGTCTCATAATTAGACTATAAGAGAAGGTGATTAACTTGCCATAGTGGTTCAAAAACTTCCACCAAACAGGTTTGGCACCATTTTGTTTTCTGAGTTGTTTTTCACCTTGTTAGGCAAAAAAAAAAAAGAAGTCAGAGACAATGTAAAATAATTGAGTGGATAATTCTCCTTAGTTGGAATAAGCTTAATCAAACTTAGATCCGAGGTGGGCATTTCTAGAAGTTTTTTCTTTTTTTTAGATCTTTATCTTTACTTTTGTTTATTATAAAAGAAATTTACCAGTTTTTTTCCCTTTCTCGTGGAAGTTCATTGACAAGGGTCATGAAACTTTTTGAGTCTATCTAACCACTTATGTTATTAATTTTAATCTATCTTTATTATTTTATGAGTTATTAAACATCAAAATGGGTCCGGGACTTTATAAACACCCTGTATATTAATTTTAGACTTGCAGTTAAAAATGTTTGCATAGGTTTTTCTATAACTATTTTGAAATGTTTAAAATTATTTAAATTTCACTGATTGGAATTAGTTTGTTTATATTTGCAGTTAATTAGAAATCAAGAAAAGGGAATATAATATAAAAAATAAATAGGAACTGGAAAGTATCATACACGAAGAATAGGGTGACATTAATTTGAAATTTGACCAAACGATTAGTACACCCGATGTCTAATGGCTTAAAGTTGCAAAATGTGTAAAAGAAATTACATACCAATATATAAATACCCTAATAAATTCATGGTTATTTTAATTTCATTTAAATAATATGCTGTTTTCTGAAATTCAGTAATCCTTCGAATAGCCGTAGACAAAATGTTTCACTATTTGGAATACTTTAAAACCGCCCGTCCTCGGCGATCAAAAATTCCCCGCGGACAACGAATTTCTCGAATCCGACGCGGACGGCCATTTTCCCATTAAAGTTCGTGATACACTTTCAATTTTTGTTATCTTACAAGAGTCTATTGCCTCACTTCTATAATAACCCTCTAATCTAGAAATACAGCAACATACTGCGCTTGGTGGAATTGATGTTTTCTCTGTCTGGGAGTACTGCAGCGGTTGAAAGGAGCTTTTCAGTAATAAACTTACAAAAAAACACATTACGTACTGGTGTTTTAACAAGAAGCGTTAAACGCAATTATGAACATTTACCTAAATGGAAAACCCCTTTCAGATTTCTGAGCAGAAACCTCTGTAAATCATTGGATTGCTTGTGGAACTGGCAAACGTCATATTTGATTCATTTAAAAAACGCAGTACCCTCGGATAAATTGACATTCCAGATAACTTGACCTTTGTCACTTAAATAATTTTATATAAGAAATAAATTATTTCATAAAATAAATACTAGGTTACTATTACTAACCTAGTATTTCTTTTATTACTCTATAATGTAATCCTAGTATTTGTAATCCTAGTAACTACTAATTCATTGTGCAATTTATATGATAAATGTTTGTAATATATACATTAAAATACACATAAAAATATATTTGTATTTATTTAGAAGTGACGGGTTAGTTTCGAAGGAAGACGGGTACATTGTTGGATAAGCCGTCCTCAGGGACGGTTAAAATTTTCGAGTTTTTTCGAGGCCTGCATTTTTTGCGAACCTAAATTTTTGCTTATATCATTATAATTAAATATTGTTCTACCTAGAGATTAATTATATTTGAAGCTTTCAATTATGTTTAAGTCTTTTAATGGAAATAAATTTTTAAAATTTTCGAAAATATTATGAAATTTGATCTGATCAAAAATAGGATTATGAAAGTTAATAACAAAATATAAGTTATCTGAATTTTTCTCTTTATTTGGAGAAATTTTAATCATTTTGGCTTTTACAAGAACGAAACGAAGAATTTTGAAGTGTAAATTAATAAAAGAAAAGTTAATAATAAGATCTAGAAGCTTACACATCATTATTCTAAAAGAAAAAAAAACATTTTTAATTGGTTTAATATTATAATGTTTATTAAAATCTTTTTCCATGTTAGAAATAAAATTTATATTTAATTTGTCCCTGTTAAGAGAGTTTCTATTACTTGTTGATCCCCGTTTACCTCAATTTGTACGCTTATCTTTAATAAGAAAAAGTGGATAAGTTGAGGAGTTAAAGTTAATCTGCGTATGTCGGAAGGTATCGTTCAGCTAGCTCATGCGGCAAAATTGTTTTGTATAAAAGCAAGTATTAAATTTCTTTTGTAGTCTTAAATCTAAATCTTCTACTCTATCTAAAATATTAATTTTGCCACTGTTAAAATTGTGTTCTGTAAAATTATTCTATTGCAAGTTACTGATAATTTTATTACTGTTTATATCAAAACGGTGTTGATTAATTTGAATGTTAAGTGAGTTACTGGTTTGTTCAACATATTTCAGAAAACAAATGTTAGCATATTAATAACATTTTTAATTTTACAAAAAGTTTTGGAGCTATCGTTATTCAGAATTGTATGTTTTTTGTCAATATTAGGGCACGTTTTGCATCTTTTATCACCACACGCTTTATAAGACAGTAAAATTTCGGGTATAGAAGGCCATTCAGAAAATTTTTTGCTTTCAGAGTAGCAGGATATCGATCCAAAAGTCCCCTATGAAGTGGGCTCTTTGTACCGGGTACAACATGAAGAATAATTTAAGTACTGAACATATTTTTCACCAGGCGCTAAATTGTTAATAACAGTTTAAATCCATAAAATAACATGAAAATGTAGAGAAAACATGGAAAAAATTACAGAACAATGAAAAAGAGGGGGGAAATAAAAATAATAATAAAAATAACAAGAAACCGGGAAAAAATTAATAAAAATTCAGAAAATAAAAGATATAATCTCTTCATCAGCTCACACGATTATATTTGCAAAAAGGAGTGCTTTCTAATATTGAATCAATATACCCAAAACAAAATAATCAATACACTAGTGTGAAGAGCACTCAATTTTTTTTTAAATTATTTTTTCCACCTTTTTTCATTGTTCTGTAATTTTTTCCATGTTTTCTCTACATTTTGATCTTATTTTATGAGTTCAATTTACTTGCAGCTTATGCGCAGTAAATAAAACTTATTGTTTTTCTTAATTTTCATCGTGTTTTTTTTTCCTTGTTGTATTTGTTTATTATGATTATATATATATATATATAATTAATATATAATGATATATATAATTATAGCCAATTCGTAAGAATGTGTTTAAGTTATGAAATTCACAAGATAATGGTATACGGCGAGCAATTTTAAATGACAATTGCGAAGCAATTTAGATTTTACAATTATTTTTTTTTCCTTCAATAATAAAATTTTTTATCACGGTGTAAAGTATTCCCTTTAAAGAAAGGCAGTCAAAATAGAAATAAAAATTTTGACAATCTGTTTTTTATAAGAAAAGCTAAAATATTGATGGCTTATTATCAAACGGGCCAGAACATACCCTTAAAAAGGATAACCCTATAGTTCAAAATGTTTCTCCAACTCTGTGAGGGAAACATTTTGAGCGTGTTAGGTGGGTCATCTTGACCATCGTTTAGTAGCAGGTGTTCCTTTGAGACGCTCCTTACAATGCCTTTTGCTCGTTTGTGTGGGGAGAGTCTAGGGCCGATTTCGACTGGTCATATTTCGACTGGCTTTACTTAATATATCATTATTCATTGTTGGATGAATACCCACTGTTCATGCGGAGCGATAAAAAACATATATAGTAACAAATTTTATAAATCAATTGATTTTATTAATTAACACTGCATAATGATACAGAGAACAGAAACGCAGCACAAACCAAGACAGTGAAATTAAAAATAAATTTTATTTTTTCATATTATTTGCCGTTTTTTCTCGGTGCTTATGATACATTATACATACATTATGATACATTATGCTTATGATACATTATGCTTATGATACATTATGCTAAATGAAACACATGATAGTTAAGGTTCGCCACTTCTAAGCAATATTCTCCATGAATTTTTTTTCTTTAATACATATATGAATTTTTTGATTTCAAATACTATTGACTTAACTCTATTTAGCTTTCTTAGATATAATTATTATTTTTTGTCTACTGAAAACTGAGTATGAACTGTAAGACTGTGTATCTGAAGATTTTATTGAAAACATCTTCTAATTTTTTTTAAATTTTCAGTTTGAGTAATATTAACACTAGAAAGACAAACTTAGTTTTTACCTATATTGCCCGAAAGCAGTCAAAATGACCTCATAGTAAAAGAATAACTAATGTGTAAAGAAATTTGTTTAATTAATATTTTTTTTATTATTTACAGTTATATAGCAAGTTATTAGTAAATATTAACAATGAAAAAAAAATACTTCATTTGGAAAAAAAGAATGTATGCGTTATTATTTGTACATTTTTTTGCAAATGAAAAAGCAGTGGAAAAGCAGACAAAATGACTTGGGCAATTTAGTGTTTAAAAAATTCCTTTTTCTCAGATGCACCTTTATAGTGAGCAAATGCATTTCAAAAAGGCTTTGTATGACATTACTGAGAAATATTTTATTTTCATTTATATCATTTTTAAAAGATTAAAAAAAAAATCCCTTGTTTAAAAATGAAAGCACTTAATACTCGAATAGCTGACTTGTTGCAACAGGATCAAATATAAAGAATAAATGGCAGCATGAGAGACAAACATACACAATAATCGATATGACTGTTGAGTGTGTTTAATTTGTTTACAAACAAATAAAGTAACAAAAAAGTACGTAGTGACAGCCTGTGATAAATGACACTAACAGTAACATTATACTAGAATTATTTTTATGGTTCTCTTCTGAGATAATTTATCATTGGGATATAGTTGTCACAGTGATAAATGGTTTACAAATTTAATGGTTCAATCTGTGTTAAAAATTTCCGAGCCACTGAAATGAAATAAATTTTATTGATATAAATTATTTCAAAGTTTATATATATTCTTGCATTATATTTCATATATCATTGATATAACGATGCTTATTTATTTGAATATTTAACAGTAAATAAAAAATACTTTTCAAAAATTTTAAAACTTAAGAATTGTAATATTTTAAAATATTGTTGATAACCCAAGAATAACAGTTATGCTTTGTATATCTAAATTTTTTTTACTTATTGCATTATACAATGTTTCGTGAAAAGTATTAAAATCTTATTTTACAAATACTGCTCTTATATATCACTTAAATGAAACAAACATAATGCTTATATTGCCTTTAAAAGTTTAGGTTAGAATTAATTTTAAATGTCATACCAAGCTCTGACTTCAGACTACTTAAGAAACAATTAACTGAAAAAAATTAAACAGATTTCAATTTTTTTTCTTTAAATAAAACAAAAGAACTAATTTTTAAATGAGTTGCCATAAAGGTATTTTCCTTTGTGCTATTTACACATCATATTTGCATTATTATAATTTGTAAACAATTTATCACTGCGACAAGTATATCCCAATCATAAACTATCTCAAAAGAAAACCATAAAAATAATTCTAGTATAATTTAGTTATCAATTTTTCTGAAATTTGCTGTGTGCACTGTTTTTGTGAACTGCGTGTGTGCACTACTTGTTGCCCTGTGAATAGTTATAACGTTGACACTTCTAGAAAAAAATATAGTACTTTATCAAATGACTGTACTTCTACGTCGCAATTGAAAATATATTATTGTCTCAAATGCTAAATAAAAATGTACAAAAATTAATAAATTAAACAACAAAATAAATGCATTTTACTTTTGACATTATTAATTGTTTTCAACAATTAATATTTCTGAATTTTAATTATACATTTTTAGATTAAATTTCATCACAAACTCTTCCATTAACTTTAGATTTGGAAAGTGTTTTTATTTTGGAATTTTTAAGTTGACCCAATTTTGAATAAAGCTGATAGTTTAAAATCTTTTAAAAAAGTAGGTTTGTCAGTTAGAACTTATATTAAAAAACAGCAAATAAACATTATTTTTTAAATCAAACTAACATTGTGGTAAATGAGTCTTATAATTGTATGAAAAAAGTTTTCCAATTCAGTAAATTATTCTTGTGTAGTAATAGAATTAAAGTATAATTTTTCCAGATATTTTAAGGTTCAAGAACTTAAATTTCGAAAACAAAAGTTTCAATTTTAGTCTGTTCTGATTTTTTACGGCATGTGTTTATACTATAAAGTGCAATATATTGTATAAAATTAAAAAAAAAGTTTGAATTTAAAAGGCAGCAATTTACTTAAAAGTCCGAATTTTAAATTAAGATTTAACTATCAAAATTGCCGACCGGCCTGTATAGGGGACATGGAACTGTCCTTGCATCAGAAAGGCTCTGGATTAGAATCCCGGGCAATGCATGGATGTTTCTTTCTTTCTCTGTGTTCTATGTCCTTTCTCCTTTGCGTGAATGTGTGTGAATGTGGCCCACCCTATGAAGGGGTTAGTGGCAGTGTGTTGTGTGGCAGAAGTCGAATTCTTGGCCATAGATGGCGCCACTGAAAAACAAGAACTCGCACCCCCTTTGCCTAGAAACAGGCACACGACAAAAAAAAAAAAAAAAAAAAAAAAAAAAAAAAAAACTATCAAAGTTAAAATAGCCAAGATTTATTTTTTTTATTGCTGAATTGATATGAGAAATTTTATTATAGCTATAATACACCCTCTATAAGGAAAAACGCCATTTACAGAAGTTACTGATGTTGTGGCGTAACTACCACTATAAATATTAATACCAATTAACAAGTATATGAGATATGTTAACTGATTCCATCTAGAGGTACTTTTTGATAGATAAAGGTTGACATAGTCGATGAACTCTCCACTTAAAGGCAACCCCCGGACGTGACATGACCTCGTCAATCTCGATGGGTGGTACACATTAAATAGTTGATTTGCTCACAAAATAGCGTCCAAAAATCCGGTGAAATAAATAAAATTCTCCTGGACAATAAAGAAGTTTTTTTTATATATATAAATAACTAACATTCATCAACTAGTGATATTCGCTCATCGAATTCTATTAACAGATTAAATATGGAAGGGGAGTAATGTGACGTAACTACCACCCTAAATATTAAGTACCAATTCACTGGCATATAGGACACGTAAACTTATTAATTTTAGAGGTATCTTTTGATAGATGAAGGTTCGCATAGTTGATAATTATATCCCCTTAATTTATTAGATTATAAATGCCAAAATAAATAAGTAAATTATGTGGTAAAATCGTAATTTATTTTAGAATAGATTCTGCAAATCAAGGAAAACTCAAGCAAAAATCATTAATTTCCTTTTTCTCGTTTCAAAATTCTTTCCCGTTTTATTCATACGTCTGGGGGTTTTCAAAATGCTACAAAAGCCCAAACGTTTCAGAAAAATACCGATCAAATGCGATTGATATCGGTCAACGTAACATAAATCGAGTGGTATCTTGGCCACTTTAAGGGCAACTCAGAAAGTCAACTCCATTTCTGGATTTTTCAGAGTGCAAATAAAAATGCCACGAAAAGAGTTAAGCAAGTGAGAAACTGTAATGAGATGTCATCTTTGAAAAAGATAAACGGAGCAGAAAGGCGTGACAGTTCTAAAACTCAACGATGCGATCATTTTCGGCGATCAACGAGACTCTCTTAAAACCGGAAAAAGATAAAAGATGCTATAAACCCAAAACTTCCTTTTAGGTAATGTATACCACCGACATTTCCAGCGAATCATTTCGGTTTTGCAGATCCTTTAAGTCATGTGTTTATAGTATAAAGTGCATTTTATGCTGTGCCTTTTTTTTATCTGCTATATGTTAAGAAGATTTAAAAGCATAAAATTCTCCTCCGGGCTTTAAAATATTTGTTAGAGTTTTGTCCTTCAGAAAGTTTGGTAAAAAAAGACCCAAATGTACTTATTAGTTAAGAAGATATATGTCAGTTATATTTTTGTTTTGTTTTCGTATGGTAAAAAAAATCTCAATGATATATTGCTTAAGCAGATATATACAGGACGGCTTACATTTTTGTCCTTTGCAAAGTACTATAAAGACCCAATAATAATTACTGTCGAAATTGAAATATATCAGACTGATTCATTTTTGCCATTTTTAAGGTTTGATCAATAATATTCAATGATACTTACATATCAAACTAGTTATATTTTGGTTCTTTAGAAATGTTGGAAACGAACACGTATATATATATATATATATATATATATATATATATATATATATATATATATATATATATGTTAGACTGATAATAATACGCCGTGGATAAGAAATTATCTTCAAAATTCAATACTTTACCATTTTAATATTTAAAGTTCGTGTAACTGCATTGAGTAATAAGCTTTAAAGAAGTTTGTCTTTTTAACAATTTTTACATAAATTGCAAAAACTCATGATAATTACAGATCCATAAGAATGAAAAGTCTCTTACTTGGAGGAGCTAATTTAACAGCAGTTATGTTTCATGCCAAAAAGCGTTAAAAAAATTTTATCATATTTTAGGTCTAAAAATGCAGATAGCATGTAGACAAATAAATAATACATTGCTTTTTGAAGCAATTCAACTCTTAAAAACATATGCGTTTTTTTACTTTATTCAGATAAAAATGAATTTTATTTGTTTTGTTTTTCTTTTTATCCAATGAAAAAACTACTAGAATGATAAATGATTAAAAATGTAGGTCAGTTTTTTTTTTCTAAGTTGTGGATCCGTCGTTAAGAAATTTAATTTGAGTTGGCGTAATTTAGGCAATTATTTTTATTGGCGTCAATTAGATATTTAGACAATTATTTTTAACTCAGGAGCTATTCTATTCTTTCATGATTCATAGTGGTAGTAGAATAACCGTAAATAAGCCAATGTTTTTAACGTTTTATTAGCGTCTCTTAGCAAAATGGTTCCTAGGTCTTTCATACGAATGTGCTAAATATAAAAGGCAGTTAGAGTTAAAATAATAATCTTGATTTTCCTTTAAATATTTTGAAAAGTCTCTGTGATAAACAAAACAAAAAAATCAGGTGGATCAACATTTAATTATATTCACTTATTTTTCACCCCAATAACCACTTATATGCTTTTTCTTTTGCACAGATATCAGATAAAAATCAGATAGTTATGTCCCAACCTGTATAGTAAACAATTTTTTATAATTTGAGATTTAGTTTTGTACTTTTATTGACACTGCTCGGTACTGACGTTTTTTGCACTGAATTTTTTTTAAGTTTAAGCACCACTTTGCGCTATACAATTGCCCGGTATACCTTACATTGGTGTTTGTTTAATGTTAAGTGACATTGCCTGGTTTATATTTCCTCGGTATACTTTACACTAATGTAAAAGTAATGCAAAGGTAAGTGCCAGTGCCCGGTATAATTTACACGAATATTTTCTTTTCTTTTAAGGTTAAGTGCCACTGCCGGTATAATCTTGATATATTATATTGTAGCGCCATCTATTGATCCGTGAAGTATCTACACGGATAGAAGACATTTCGGGACAATATCAAACATATTAAATTTGTTTCATACATTAATTTATTCAAATAATAACTCATTAAATATTGAGTTAACAATTTTTTTTTCAAAGTTTAAATCCATTTTATCTGCCAGCAACCTGGTTGTTTGACGTTAATTTTGCATTCAAAAGTCGGTATAATTGTTTTTCATTAATCTAAACCGGATGACCAGAACAAATCTTTAAAGTTGAAATTTCCATTTTTGAACAGATTTTGAACGGAAACAGATTTCGTATCAATCTGCTGCCACTGGAATTCGAACGTAGGTCACCTCATAAGGAAGCTCACGCTCTATCCTCCGAGCCACACCGGCTATTCTTTTATTTTTATTTTATAACCATCGTTGAAGAGCCAACTCAATTTTTTGGGGGTTTGCGGCTGCTAATGAACTCCGTAGCCTTGTTATTTTGAACCCAAACTCCCGGATCAAGTATGGGGAGAAATTTACCTTCGTGTAGGACTTTTTGATGGAACTAACTCGCATATGCGTTACATGGAGAGGAAAACCAGGAAAATATCCCACGCTTAGCCTGACGGCAACGGGACTCTAACCCATGATTCGTCTACCACTCAGAATATTTTTACGTCAGCGCTATGGTCGGTTCAAGCCAGATGAGGAATTCTGATCGATAAGCCATCGCTGAGATTCGAACCCGAGTCTCCTCATAAGGAAGTGAACGCTCTATCCCCTGAACCATCACGGCTCTTATACATCTTTAGGATCATTAGCCTTTTACACATCAACAACAGTTATTTCTATATTTAATGCATGATACATAAATAATATCTTTCGCCAATGAGCGCCAACCAAAAACTTTGATAGGAAATATTTTCACGTGCAGTAAATGTTTTCGCAAACAATGATTACGTGATTTAAAATGAAATATTATTCTGAAAATAAAACTATTATGAATTTCATGAAAAGCGTTAATTCTATGTAAGTAAGCTCAGACGATAATGAGAATGACACAATGGATTCGGAACTATTTGATGAATGGGCTTTTGAAATGGTTGATATGAAGAAGCATATTATTCGTTGCTAGGAAGCTATATATTATTTGAACAGTAAGTAGTAATGAGTAATTGCCTACACATTTTACGTCATTTGCGTGTTCCACTTTGAAATTCATTTGTCATTAGTGTCGCATTTGGTCTGTTAAATTAAGTTCATTCGTTATAGTTTTGAGACAATTAAATGACAACGGCAAATGCCTAAATGAAAGATAAAACAATGAAAAGTGTAACAGATACGAAATTTATTCTTTATGTTACGGTCTCTCATCAGTATTTGAAAAAAAAAATAGTGAAACATATTTGTTTGTGCAGAACAAATAACTGTGCATATTCAAAGGAAAGTCTAGTTTTTTATTCCTAAATTATGTATTATATTTGCTTGACTAGTGGCATTTATTTTACTAGAACAAATATTAATTATAAATTGACAGTGATTGATGATCACGTGAATACAAGTTAATAGACAAATAGACACACGTTGTCAGTGGTGCAATGTGCAATAAAAAAATAGATTACCCTGAATAACTTTTGATCTAATGATTGGTTCTTCACGATTGGTTCGATCTTAAAGGCTCGAGGGGGGGGGGACATCAAATATGGTACTTAATAAATGAAGACGATATTTTAAATTACAATATCTGACACAAAAATGCACTTTCATTGAATAAACATACCTTTTTTTCAACGTATTTGGATTTCTGAATGATAAAATGTAGAGGTTAGCCACAATCTGAGAAATATGATCCGATTAGTTTGGTCAGAAGAGCGCTTCAAAGTTTGAACACCTTAATGACAATTTTACTTTTTGCGTAATTAGCGATATCTCGAGAACTTATTAAGCGAATTGGAAATTTTTTGAACACAATTATGAAGTTCGTTTATCCAAAGATAGTTTCATGTAAAAAATAAATTTTAGTAAATATTTATTACATTTAGTCATTTTATGGATTGAAAGTCAAAAGAATTTTGAATTGTAAGGTATACAAGTTTTTAAGTAATTTATTTTTTAAAGTACACAGTTTTACATGAAAAATACCAAAAATTTGAGCAAATTCGGTTAAAATGTTGCTGAAAAATCAAATTTTAAACACACGACTTTCTTAAAATTTGATTTCTTCCCATTTCGTAAAAACTTTAAATTTTGTCATGCAAAATTACATACTTTAAAATGATGTAAAAATTTTATACCTTACAATATAATTTTTTTCCAATGATTTTTTTTTTTATGAAATACAATAAAAAAATAATAAATATTCATTCATTCATGGCAAATACCCATTCATGGCAACAGTTTTTCCTGCGGGGGATGGTGTTTACCAACAGGATAATGCACCATGTCATAAGGGTCGAATCGTCAAGGATTGGTTCGAAGAACATTCCAGTAACTTTCAAGTCATGTCTTGGCCCCCAAATTTACCTGACCTTAGTCCAATAGAGCATTTATGGTCCTTCTGGAAAACCAAATTCATGCTGCCACGCTACCCCCTCGCAATGTGAGGGAATTGCAGGACCAGTTGGTGAGCGCTTGGTACCAGATACCTCAGACTACCTATCAGCACCTTGTGGAATCAATGCCACGGCGGGTGCTAGCAGTTTTGAGGGCTAAAGGTGGTCCTACATGTTATTAGCAGGGTGGTCATAATGTAATGGCTCTTCGGTGTTTACACGCCATAAATATGTCGATCAAAATTATTTTCGCTTCCTTCTAAATATTTACTCGAAGGAAAAATTTTCTAATACAATTACAATACTGTAGTTATAAGGACAGTTTTGGTAAAAAAGAAACTATAACTATGATTTATAAAACATAAATATACTGTAATTAAACCATTTACTTGGTAATTTTTCCTTTCATATAGTTATAGCTTGCCGGAAATTGTGGTTTTAAAAATTGCAGTTCTTTTTACTGCACATTAAATAAAAAATACAAATTTGAAGAAAAAAAGTTAATCAAATAAAATAATAAAATTTATGCTATGTTCCAGCGCATCATGATAAAATTACTACATTTTACCGCAAACATTCTCATAAATTAATAACATATTATAAATCCATATTGCACTGCTAATTATTAGACCAAAACCCTTACCAAAGCAAAAAATAAAATAACTAGTGCATTAACTTTTGCTGTGCCCATAGAAACAATTTATTGGTGCCATACTTTTTCCTTGTGTATATAAATAAGATAACATATTTTTTTGAAACTTAACTATCTTTTTCCCAATTCAACAATACATTAAAATAATAGTTGGAAGAAATTTTAATAAAGCATGGTGGTATCACTGATTATATAGTAATGTGAATTTTAGGGATCACGTTAGGATATTAAGGTTTTTGTAACAATTATTATTAAAAAATATTTTTTTTCAATATTTTGATATAGATTTTTAGTTTCCAGCAAGATTGCATAAGATAAAAAGCAGAAATATTTTCATTAAAAACTAACCTTCTAACTACAATTTTATTTGAAATCAAAACAAAAAACTCAAAATAGCTTTTTTATTTTAATTAAATATTTAAAGAAAAGTATACTAAATATAAAGGTTCAAAGAGTTCTCATCTTATCAAAATCGAAAACTCTAAAGACAGAAACATGCAATTAAGTTCTTAAAAAAACATATCAACTTCTCTTATTTGAATTAAACGAAATCCAAATCGACAGTTACTGTTTTTTTTTATATTTTCTTTTTATTTACATTGTACGTTAATGCATTTAATTTGTTAAAATGTCACAGAATAACAGTTATTTTTATTTTATTTATTGTGCTAGCTTTTGCTTTTGAGTGGGTACAATGTAACTCTGAAAAGAAATTAACGACAAAAATTAAATTACTCAATGGTATTCAAAAATAAGAAGAAAAAATTGTCTTACTTGATTATTACCCAGATAAAAAAAAAAGATTTAATTTTTGTTGAAACATTAAAACGTCATTAAACTTTATGCAGTTTTTTGCTTAGTGTTTTCTGCTTCCCACATTGATAAACATCAAAGAAAACTAAACTGTGTTTATTTGAAATAGCTAGAATGATTAAACATACTTTGATTCATTCAATATGAAAGGCATTGCTCTCAAGCATTCAAAATATTTCTTTAGGTTTTACTAAATAGGAAAAATAAAGTATTTAATGGGATAAAAGATAGCCGCAAAAACTTTAAGGAAAGAATTCTTTAAAAAAAAGTATAAAAATTGTTTACGCTATTCTACTAGTTAGTTTTGAATCTAAGATTGTTTCTACTGCATCTCTCTCTCTCTTTATATATATATATATATATATATATATATATATATATATATATATATATATATATATATATATATATATATATATATATATATATATATATATATATATATATATATTACCGCTGGATGCCTCACGAATTGACTGCTGAAGACAAGAGCAAGAGAAAAGCAGCCTATTTGCTTCTGCTCAGAGATCCAAGAAAAGAGAACAGTTTGGGCAGAATTGTGATCTTGTATGAAAAATGTGTATATTATAACAATACAAGCTGTAGAGGAGGATGGTCAGCACCCGGGGAATCCGCAGGTTCGGTTGCAAGACGAACGCTAACTAACAATTAGGTATTTCTGTGTATCTGTTGAGATTGTTGTGAAATTATCTATGATGAGAACCTGAATATCTAGAAGGCTTTTAACTGTACAATATACAGCAAAAAGCTAATCAAAATTAGTGATGCCATTCGCGAAAAACGAAAAAACAAGTTCAGAAGGAAGATGGTTCTCTTTCATCAAGATAGGATCAAGATTTCATCAAGATATACCCGGTCACAAGTTAGTGCAATGACCGGCAGGACGCTCTACATTCTGGAGTGGGATCAGGAATCAGTTATGAAATACGTTCCATTGACCAGGCAGAGCGTTTTTTGTTCTAAGCACACACCAAGACAATATCCACAATTGAAATTTTCATTCGTAACTGTTTTTGTTTCCTTTTTTTGGCACTCTCTGTATGAGAGTGCCTGAATACTCTGAATTAAGCAGCTCCCTTAGATATTTAATTAAGGTTTTTCTGTATTTTATTCTTTCAGTAAGGAATTTACGCTAAACAGCATCGATATTTGGCAATTTGTATTCTTGAATGTCTTGCAGAAACAGCAACGGAGGTATTGGTTTTATAGCTTAACTTTCAGTGACGTAAGTGAGCGGTCATGCATTGATGACGCTTTCACCATCAGCAAGAACAGTCAGCATTTCTTCATAACTCAAGTTAGCTCTTCCTAACACTCTCTTTTCAGCAGACCTTTCAAATATTATTATGATAATTTCAAAATTCTTATTCCTACCAACTACCCTTTATGCATCAATAGCGTTTACAGCTCCTTGCGTTTGCACCTGATTCCAATCTAGCAGTTTCAGTGTATTGGCTGCTCCACCAAAATTTGCACCATTATCACAATAGGCAGTTGAGCATCTTCCATAACGCGATACGAAATATTGAAGCGCCATAAAGTATCCTTATGTCGTTGCGGCATTGGCAAGCACAAATGCTAGTTATTACAGTTATAAAAATATTTTCAATCCAACTTATTATTATATACGTTTGCAAAAGATTCATACCGTAAAAAAAAGGATTTAGTTCAATCGCAGCAATCATTGTTCTGTTTCGTTTCAATGACCTTCGTTTGAGAAGTAAGACCGGGTACTGAACGGTGCGGGCTCCCCTTTCTCCTACTTTTGTCTATACTAGGCCCACGAGAGCTACAATGCAGCAGCAAAAGAAGACAACTGCAACCATTGCTAAACAAAGGTTTTACGATCCCCAGAACAAATTTATTTTGAACCTCTTTCCAAAGCTCAAAAAGTCTAATTTTCATATTTAGTGGAATTTTAGAAGACCCTTTATACAAAAGTTTGATTTTTACATTGATATGAGGATGTTAGTAGAAAGTTCTTTTATCGAAAAAATAATAAATGCTATATTTGTGTAAGGAATTTTTGTCCAATCCTCAGCTTTTCCGGACCTCGGGACAATTATCCCACACCCCCTTTGAGTGCATAGTAAGTCCTTGATTGCATCATATGAAAATTGCATGTAATTTATTTTTTCAATTGTTCTAAAATTAGAAATATCTACAAATTTTTCTCTGATATTTCTAAATTTATCATAGAGTTATATGTACCTGGATTTACCCCATTAGTGAGTTAAAACGAGTGGTTTGATTTTTTCTAGGAAGAAACCATTTATTATAAAAGTAGTATTGTACACAACATATGATATATTGTACCCAACAGATTGTAGCAAATTTAACAGATTCTTTATGGAAGGAAATTCAGGAAAAATCGACTCATTAACTGCAACAATATTACATTTGAGAGATGATAAAATTAAAAACGTTATCAAAAACAGTGTTATCTATTACGAGGTCATGCGCAATGTTTTAGTTTTTTAGTTGAATATTTATTAAATGATAATGTGTTAAATGATAATATTTATTAAATGTTATTGTCGTTTTATTGTTAGCAAAAAATCTTATTCCTCTGACAAATACCTTATATTAAAGGTATTTTTAATACTTTTAATTCATTATTTTGCATTTATGTAGATCAAAATAAGTGGGGAATATTATATTATTATATTTAGCAATTTAATACTTTATGGTTATTAAATACAGAACGAAACTCCGATGTCTTTTTCTGTCTTTTAAAATCTTCACTGTTCACTTTCTAACAATCACTTATTTTGATCCAAGAGACACAGTTATTCATCATTGAAATTTCTTTAGTTTACAAAATCAAAAATTGAATACATTTTTGAATATGAATGAAAAAAAATTCTAACTACGTTTTTTAATTTTATATTTTAGATCAAATATATTATCAATAATGTAACAGATTTTTGTTAGTAATTATTAGACTGTGTTTTTATTATTGAAAATACTGAAATATATTTTTGCTTGTGATTAAAACGTCAGAAAAAATACATAAAAGGGACACCAGTGTCCCCTCTTCGCCCCCCAAAAGGTTAAAGAAAATCTGAAATAAATTTCGAAGGTGGTATATATAAAACAATTTTTTTTAATTGAATCCTCAGAAAATAATGTTTAATTGATTAATTTGAAATACGTGATCTTCCATCAAAGTACTTAACTCCCCCCATTGTCCGAAGTTTTTCTTGAAGAGCCCTTTTGCTTACATTTTTTTGTATTTGTTTATATGTCTATCAAAATTGGACAAACAGTGAAATAAAGAGAATGCAATAAATAATCAGTCGAAAGTAAAGGCTTATAAGCAATCAGAATTACATAAGAAGAGGGAAAAGTTTGATGAGAAAGTTGAGAGAACCATTCATCATCAGTGTCAAAAGAAGTTTGCGCCTTGTTTATCGCACAACTTTTTTTTGTCTTCTGATTCTTGGCATCTGTTTCAGGCATCTGTATAATAATCTCAAAACTTAAAGGTTGGGAAAAAGGATATGACGGAAAATTATCCGTTATAATTTTCTGATGAGAAACAGGTTTGCTGACAAGTTTGGAATACAATGCCATAAAATTTAATTAGTTTTTGTATACTATACAAATTGTCAGTTAAGTTATTGCCAATAAATGGATCACGCATGTATTAATATACTAATATCTTGCATTTCCTTGGGATTAATCACACGTAACACAGAATAATATTGATTGCAAGTACAAAACATTTGTTAACTATTGGTTTATTATTCATTTTGATGCCAGAAATTATTTCTATAGTCACACTTTAACTACAAAACAAGTAATGATTTAAACCGTCTCATTTGTTAGAAAAAACTAATCTCCCAAATACAATTTTAAATATATTGGATATTATTTTTTAAAAAAAATAGTTTTCAGCCAAGAAAGTACTAAAATATGCTTAGTGAATTTTTTTACTATACATCTAATTTTCTTTCTGTTTCTGCAACGTATTTTTGTGACTTTCATGTATTAATCTTCTTTTACTATCATTAAAATTTGCTTGATTCCATACTAATTGGATAATTATTTAAACTAGTAATATTGGAAAAACATAAGAAATAAGTATTTTTTTAAAGTTAATTTTTTTTTTATTTATAAACGATTGTTGATTTGTTATTGCATTGTGTTTTACTTCCGTAAAATTCATTAATTTATATGTTATTCCGCATGCGA
This sequence comes from Parasteatoda lunata, assembly GCA_949128135.1. Classification (NCBI taxonomy): domain Eukaryota; kingdom Metazoa; phylum Arthropoda; class Arachnida; order Araneae; family Theridiidae; genus Parasteatoda; species Parasteatoda lunata. Next base: position 42,341,777 of record OX421971.1, read on the forward strand.
GAAATGCATAGAAATTTTGCATGTTATTTGTTACATTCCGATAAGATACCGATAATTTACCGATAAGAAAGGATGAAAAATAATTTTTTTTTACCAGATTAAAAGATATAACAAATTCTTTTTAAATATTTTAATTACATTCAGGATTTTCAAGTAGTTTCATTAACACTTAATAACAAAGCCTGCCTTACTCAAATAAAGAAGATAATAACAAAAAAAGGTAGCAAGCAAAAGAATGCAAAATTTATTTTATTCACTAAAATTTATGAGGTAGTAATGAATATTATACAGTCCTGCATATTAAAAACACACAAATGCAGTAAAGCTGGAAGGTTTCCAAATAAAAAATAATACACCTTTTTCAACTTTGAATAAAAAAAAAAAAAAAACCTTCTTCTCTACTTTATGCGTAAACAAAAAAACCGGACTTTTAAAATTAATGAGAATAAACATAAATGACTAGAGTTGTAAAACAATATATTTCAGACATAATTTTGTAAAAAAAAAAAATTTTTTTTTTTAAATTATGAAGTGGTTGTTAAATATTAAGTTGCGCTGCAGGATTGGTCAAAGAGACAAATGCAAATAACAACATTTATTATTCTTATTCAATGTTTAATTTTATCATGGGGAAATATTAACGAAGAGAATTTGACAAAAGCAGAACCCTCACTCAAGTATTGCGAGATAAAAACTTTCATTAATTAAGTAAAAAAGCTGCTATCCTAGGAAACACCAAAAACTTCACCATGGTTAGACCGAAGATAACGGGAATTTGTCTGAAAATGCCTTTACGTCTAGAAATGAAATAGTTTTTCTAAATAAATGTAAAAAGAATGTAATACTTTAATTATATACCACTTAGGCACACTTGAGTATTTTTTTTTAAATGTATAAAAATCAATCATAAATTCATTTTTATTTATTTAATTATTTTCCAACCAGTTTAAGTGGATTTATTTAACTATAGAAGATACATTCTTGAAAAATTGCTAAGGACGGACAATCATAGCAACTACTGCAACCACAAAATTGAAAGTAGAAGAATGTGAAAATTAGCATAGTTGCGAGTAAGATGCGCTTTGTTTATGCAAATTTAGGGGGAGGAGGTTGTCGAACTGGTTTGTCATATGACAGTGCTGAAAAGAGATATGATGCATTTAACACATATTGAGCGTTTTTGGGCAAAATGAAAGTTGAACGAAAAAAATCAATTGACGAACTTAAGAAGATATATTTATCGACTATGTCAACTTTCATCTAGCAAAAGGTACCTCTAGATGGAATTAAGTAAACATATTTTATATATAAGGGAATTGGTATTTAATATTTTTAGTGGTAGCTCCCCTTATAGATTTTTATCTGTGATAAAATTCGATGAACGGATACCACTAGTTGATTCATGCTGTTTAGTTATTTATTTTTTTATTTAAACGCCTCAATTTTTAATTCGCATTTTTTCGTCAATTTTTGATTCGCCTTCTTGACGTCATTTAGATGAAAATATGCGTGGGCATATTTTTGTAAAGATTGAAGAAGGCCGAAAAATAACAGATATTGCCAAGGAGTTCGACGCTAGTCACATTGTTGTTTCAAGGCTTTGGAAATCATTTCGAACAACTGGAGTGTGTAGCAGACATCACGGGGGAGGTCGTGTTTTATGTACGACGCCTGCAAAAGACAGGTACATAGTGCCATCGATAAAAAGAAACCGACTCCGTACAGCCAGTTAGGTAGCAAATAAGTTTAATGCTGCTACTGTCAAGCCAATCTCCCGAAAAACTGTAGCCACACTTTTGCACACACAAGGACGATACATCCGTCGACCTGTTATGTGCATACCATTATCTAGACCTCAGCGTAGCGCCCGTTAGCAAAAGTGCCTTAAGTATCGCTGTTGGAGCCAAGCGAACTGGTACTATTCTCATATGAGAGTGGGTTTAACCTCTCGTCAGTTTTTTGATGCAGAATAATCTGGAGAAAGATTGGTACTGCGAGCAAGCATGCTCGTCGACGAATGCAGGGAGTACATGCATGCGTTTCCTGCAAGAAATGGAACGATATCCTACGTGTACTGTCATTGCACGGCATTATGATAAATGGCCGTACAACCACCTATGAACTTCTAACGAGGACTTTCCAACGCTACTCTAATGATATTCTGCTCCTCATGTCTGCTTGTTCCATGGTGTGGTCAGGAATATTTTTTTATGAACGACAAAGCAACATTGCATCGAACAATCGCTGTCGAGGTGTGTGATAGCGAGAACATTAAACACCTTGTATAGCCGTGTGACACCTTGTTGCTGGTTAGAGAATTCTTTGCAATGAGCAAGGACGCCCTCACTCTTGCGTTAACCGAGGAATGGTTCAAATTGCCCCTTACATCTGATGAATATTCTGGTGCAAAACATGTCTCGACGTTTGGAAACTTGCATCATCCTCCATGGTTATTATACGCTTTACTGACATCTTACTCCAGGATACCTACAAATGGTATTTGCATTTTTTCAATTTAATGTTTTTTAGCACAAAACGATTATTTAATTTTTTGAACACATTTCAAACCTTCTTCCAGAGCACAAAAAAATTACCTTTTTATACATGTCGTAGATTTCTGGCATTCTTTTATTTCGCTTGGCATTTTGCTACACTTGATTTTCTTTTGCGCTATGCATTAAGCGTGGAACTAAGAGAAGTTTTCATTCAGGTGAACTGGTACTGTTTGGATTTTTTATTTTGTTATTTTTACATCTAGGTCTATCTCATAATATTCTTGAATTTCTTTGCGCAAATAAAATCCTAAATATACAACCTATTCACAACCTCTTATACTAAAATGTATGGTTTTAAGAATAAATTGTGTAAATTATTACAAAACAAAGATTAAGAGCCGCGATGGTTCAGGGAACAGAACGTTCGGCTTCCAATGAGGTAAACCGGGTTCGAATCCCAGTCGATACAAATTCCGCATCCAGCTTGCACCGACCACAGTGCTGACGTGAAATATCCTCAGTGGTAGACGGATCATGGGTTAGAGTCCTTTTGCCGTCAGGCTAACCGTTGGATGTTCTCTTGGTCTTCCTCTCCATGTAACGCAAATGCGGGTTAGCTCCATCAAAAAGTCCTCCACGAAGGCAAATTTCTCCCAATACATCCAGGAGTGCCCTTGTCTTCTGGACTGCGTTCAAAATTACAAGGCTACGGAATTGAACATTAGTAATTGTAAAGCCATAAAATTGGTTCAGCTCTTCAATGACGGTTATATATTTTAAAAAAAAGATTAAGACGAATAAAGATGGAGTAGACAATTGTTTTAAAAGAGGGTTTAGATATGCGTGCATAATTGGTCAAAACAGCCGTTAATTATTTTAAGAGTATGACGTTTAGTTATTAGAGCTATACTGGAACATTTGACTACTTGATTGCCCACAATAGTTTTCATTTTCTTTAAATAAACTGAATTAAAGAGCACTGGAATTTTTATTTACTAAATTATTCTAGTACATAAAAAACTTATTTATCACACAATTAATAATTTATATACTAACTATAGTATGAATAAAAATTAATACTTATTTCTAATTCATACTATAGGGAATCTACAAATGAAAGAGGTGATAGATGAGATAAGAGTGTTGCTGAAAATTGCAAAGGAATACTTGAAACTTTAATGACAGTGTTCCGTGTCTTCAAGCATTTGTTCAAAATGCCAACTGTAAGTTCCATTTTCTCATAGCAGTGATCCTATTTGCTTCACAAAAGGAATTTAAGACATTATAGCTTAAGGAACAGAAAGTGAACGGATTTGATGTAATTTTATTTTAAATTTAAGTCTTAATCAAATCTAAATAATTGTTCTGGTTTAGTTAGTATGATATCAAATTTCTTTTTATGAGGTAAATGTATATTTGACCTTAAATCTTAATGGCATCTCACGATTTTGAATAAATATCTATAATAATAAAGGAAGATTATACATGTGCTTGTATGATATTTGTCTTGCTATCAATGCTTACTATTTAATTCAGTTTGTTATGTCATTAATATGCATTGAATACATTCTAGCTTTGACACAACATGTATATTAACATATATATGTTTAATATAACACATTTTATTAACATGCAACTAATTCTAAATTAAAAAAAGTGCATTTTACGATTCGTTTTTTTATAATGATCGACACTCGAAACAAAAATTTTAAAATTAAAAAAAATATTTATAATCAAGTATGCATAAAAATTTTTTGAATGATCGTTGAAGGCAAAGTTTACGATATTATGTAACGTTTAAACATGTCCATTAAATAAGTCATGCTAATTTTCTTTTCTTATTGACTTTTACTTCGATTTTCTGAAAGTTATTGTTAGATTAAACATTTGAAATTGATGTGATTAATGATCGCTGTGGTTACGTAGTACGCAAAAGACGCATGTCTACGAAATCTTCAATAGTGATAATATTATGCAGAATTTTAATTAAACATATTTTTCAAACATTTTTCCTTATTTTGTATTAATTTACGTCAAAATTAATGAAAATTATTATATTTAGTATTTAAATTAATAATTGTTATGAAATACAACATGAAACACCGGTGTCTTTTTCTGTGTAAAAGTAAAATCTTTCAAATACTTACTTACTTCGAAACAATAGCTTTTTTTTTTTTTAATTTACACTTATTTTCAGTTATTTAGATCTAAAAGAAGCAGTTATTTATTCATTTATTTTTTTCTAAATTGACAAAACCAATTATCGATTAATTTTTGAACATGAATAAAAAAAAAATTAACTGCATATTTTGGAGTTTATATTTTAGTACAAATATACTTTCGATAATTTAAAGATTTTTTTAGTAACTATTTGACTGTTTTATTGCAAATAAATATGGAAAAAAAATTATTTTTGCTTGCAATTAGGGAGTCAGAAAAAATACATATAAAAGGGACACCGGTGCCCAATCTGTGTCAAAGGGTTAGTTTCTTCAATATTAATAAATAAATAACACAATGATGGTACTAATAATAAATTTATTAATTAAATTGATCTGCTGATATGTAAATTATGATTTTGTTTCGTCAAATTTATTTGAAAAGAAATTTTTCTCTCCACAAAATGGGAAAAAAGTTTAACAAGTAGGAAATCACCAAAAACCCACACATGTTTTTTTAATGCGAAGTCAACAAAAAATGTGAAAAATATTTTCCATATATCTACCAGCATTGTAAAAATAAACGTGATTTTAACATCTTAAAACTATATATTTTACATATTAAACTAGTACTTTACATCTTAAAACTATATAATTATCATTCGAAATCATATTTCTTTGAAAGTCTACTTAAAGATCAATCATAATATCAAAGTCAGATTGTTAAACTCAAATTCAATCATAATTTGCTCTAGTTCATTAAGTAAAAGTATTTCAGGTAAATAAAAATGTACAATTTAAAAAAGTAAGTTTCCTTATATTTTTCGATTATTTCGACACTCCCCGCAGAAAAACACTTTCGGAGATGTTTTATTCCAATTTAAGCGAATCAAAATACAAAAATCTTTTATCTCCAAATGGAAATATATCATGCTACCCTTGGAAGCCATCTCTTATTCCCAGATCGAATATTCTTATTCAGCTGAATGTGGATATATGTATTCCCTGGTGTCGATCTGGAAATTCAGAACAAAAAACCAATAGAACTAACGCTCTGCAGAATCGAGAAAAATATATCTCAATTCGGAATAAAAATGTTCAAGCGAATGATACCATTATCAAAGTTTATTGCTGCCATTTACTTCCGTAAACTGAAAAAAAAAAGAACGATAGATTAAATTTATTAAAATCCATAAAAAGTAATTTGGAAATTGTATTTTATTTTGATAAAAGTTTTTTGTTTTGGTTCAGAATAATAACATAATTGTTAAAATCTGAAATGGATAAACTGTTCTAATTACACATTATACTTTAGGATGGGTGATTAAATGTAGGACGTTATAACCATACAAGTGTTTGAACAACTCTGTTGTAATTCCTTAAATTTGTATGTTCTGTACACTGCAAAAAATCTTAAATTGATGAAGACAAAAACGTTCACGTTATATTTAGGAATAAAACCATTTATTTCACTCGAGAAAAAAAATTAAAAAATACGGACGCCTGTTTTTTAAGCAGACAAGAAAAGCTATTTTTCAAACAAACGAGCTATTTAACAAACTCTGCTATTTTAAAAATAATATTGTATCAAACAATTATGTCATCATTGTGGCTACCGGGAATCGCCAGTAAAATTCTTTTTATCGTTCAACGCACGGATTCGAACCTGGATACGGATTATAATTTAGATAAAAAAACAGGAAAAAAAACCGTTTTATAAACAAAACAGCTTTAACTGTCAAATTAAGAAAGTATTCTTATGTTTTGCTTTTGGAGTCGTCAGTTTAAACTATTATTTTTTGAATGAAAAATTACATAACTATCAAGGATTAATTTTAAGTTGTTTGAGTGTTCTCATTCAAAAAGAACATTAGCTTCAAAAGTTATGCTACTTTGAAGTTATGTTTCTTGAAAAAAAAAAAAAAACGAATATAAAAATCCATTGACATATATGATAAATTGTTTTCTGAACTATCCTAACATATTTTTGATGCTCCAAATCGATATTGGCCTTTATTTTTATCATGATACTTCTACCAAATGTTCTAACTAGTTTTGATAGAATCTTGGGGAACATTAGTAGCAAAAACATAAAAAAATAAAAGAATCAAGTGAGATAATTAATAACCTATACTGAAAATATTTGAGAAAATAATAAGTTTGTTCATTATACAACTTCTACAAACAAATTTCTAGTTAGAACAAATTTCTAGTTAGAAATATTTTCTTTATAAGCTAGCCTGTTTCGAAAATATCGAATGGCTTTTAAATCTCATTTAAAACATTTATATAGCATTTGCTTAAAATAGCCCATGACGTATATTTGGAAGCTATAATAAAACTTTGGCATCTTTTAAAAAGGGTTAGCATTAACTGAAAGCTGTGTTTCTGAAGTTTTACTTCTTAAATCAATTACTTATATTTTTAAATGTGTCTTAAGACTATTTTGGTGGATAGCTTTATCCTTTCCATAAGGTATTCGAAACTAAGCTGGATTCCCGGTGATACCGACTCGCACCAACCACAGCGCTGACGTGAAAAATATCCCCAGTGGTAGAAGGATCATGGTTTACAGTACTTTTGCAATCGGGATTACCTTGTTAATTTTTCATGGTTTAATTAAACATTTAAATCAAATGCTGGTTAGCTCTATTAATAATTCTTCCATGAAGTCTGGTTTGTTTCAATGCTTGATCCAAGAGATACTTAGTCTTCTGAGTAGGGTTCAAAATCTTAAATCAATAGATTTGAACATTGATAGTCGTAAACCCAGAAAATGGATTGTCTATTCAGTGCCAGTAATTAAAAAAATAACAATGATCTTTTATCAGAAATAAATTATTAAAATTAAAAAAAAATAATAATTGATGTTTCTTGCTTCTGTTGCGTTTTAGAATTCTATAAAAATGTGTCCTCTTGTTAGATCCTTATGAATAAATTACAGTCTTATAATTCTATCTCCACTAACATATTTTTTTTTCTTCAATGTGTTTTTTCTTTGCTTTGTTTTCAAGAAAATATCTTTTTATTTACCAACAGAAAAAAAAGTTCATCGTTATGATTCATATGCAAATATAGGAATTGTGAACTTAACTTACGTAACGTGGAAAAGTTCAAAGAATCTAATTAACTTATTATCAGATACCTAAGGACCGATTCTTTGTATCTTTATCGAAACGTATCATAAAAAGTGGACCCCAGTAATGCATCATACAATTCAACATTTAAATTAGTAAATGTCTAAACACTTTAGAAGAAAAAAAAGCATTTAAATTTTTTTAGGACTAGTAAGCATTTAAATATATTTAAATTAGTAGCTATTTAAATTAGTAATGATTTAATTGAGTTTAAATTCTCAACTATTCAAATGCGTATTAAACTAGTTAGTATTTTCATATTTTTACAATACTAAATAATATATTTTTATGTAATTGCATTATCCAACCAAAAGTAACCATAAGATTTATTTTATTAAATGCACTATTAGCTGAAATAAAAATGTATGTTAGGTTTTATAAAATTTCATAAATCTTACGTAAAATCTTAGGTCGATTAAATAATTCAAAACAAATTTATCCAAGTGCATTTATTAAACAAACAATATTATGTATTTTGACTTTCTAATTAAAAGAAAATTTATTTGTTATTTTTAAATTTCTCTTTGATTCAATCCGTACATTTGATAAAATAGATCTCTTTTCTTTTTTTTAAATTCTAGCTCAGTTTTACGCCAAGAAGTAAAACTGGAATTCTCTATTTTTCTTCTTTTTTTTCACACGTTGGCGCTTCTTTTTCGTTTTGGAATGCACCTAAGTTATGGGTAACGTCTTTGAAAATATTTCCCTGACAGGAAATTTATTGAAGTCAAAAGACTCTGAAGAGAAAAGCATTAAAAGGCATTTCAAACAAAAACTATCTAAAGAACTGTAAAATGTAGAACTTCATTTTCTTTATCTTGACAGTTCAGGTTTTTTAAAAGGAAGCTGAAGTCAAAATAAATTTTTCTTTTCGTTTAATAATGTCTTTAAAGTTAAATTAAAGCAATAAAAAAAACTTGAAATTCCTAAAACGCTGTATTTAAATCGATAAACTTTTTAAAGAGTAATAATAAGAAATATATTTCTATCCTAATTTTTTTCCTTATATTGAAGATGTGTGCTGACATTTTTATAATAAATTATACTTTTTCTCTCATGGTGACCATACAGATTTATTTAATATAATTTTTTTTTAAATTTGAATAAATGTAAAAAGGAACTATATGATATAACTCTGGTAAGGCAGTTTATTTTCAATAAACTACCATAACAGTAGATGTGTATATTAAATTTCAATATAGTGTTTCATGTAAGTAGAAGAAACGTAGCTGACCTGAAAACTGGTTTTTAAAAATATAGTTCTTATTTTGACACATTGATTAAAAAATACAAAACTGAAAAGTTGATTCAACCAAATAAATGTTTTCTATTCCATGCTCTAGGGTACTATGCAAAATAACTAAATTTTACCAAATTTACCAAACTTTATCAAATTTTATAAAAATATATTTTATTGTTAATTTATTCTAAATAATTACCAAAGTACTTTGATAAAAATTATCGATTTACTTTTTTCTGATTCCATAGAGGAAACATGGTAAATTGTAACATATTCTGGTAGTTTTGACCATACCTTTTTCTCAATGTAAAATTAGGAATTTTTTTTCAGAGAAAATTAAATACCGTAAAGCATAGTAAAATAATTACAATAATATAATTATAATAATATAATTATAACATACTTATTATGTAATTATAATAAAATATCAGCCTAAACTTGTCTGGTGGAGACCTCCTTGAACATTTTCAATTTAGTATTTTTAAAGAAAATGTCTCTCTACCTCTAAATAACAACTTGACAGACTCAAGATTTGTTTACCAACTTTTATACTTCATTAAATGCCAGCATATCAGTTCGTAATATTTTTAACGATTAAATAAAAAAAAACACTATCAAATTTATTTCAATTGTTCACAAAGAGCAATTTTCACAATCACAATAAGTTGGGCCGGGATAGCCTGGTCGGTAGGGCGCTGGGCCCGTATCCAAGAGGTCGTGGGTTCGATCCTCGCCGGCCGAAGACTCCCCGTGTAGTAAATGGTGACTGATGCACGTTAAATCTGTTGAGTCTCAAAGTCCACCATGTTCCCATAACAAATCAATACCTCTGAGGGTACTGATCCAGGAGTTTCCTTGTCTTCTGGATTGGCTCAAAATTACAAGGCTACGGAGTTGAACATTAGTAGTCGTAAACCCATGAAATTGGGTCGGCTGTTCAACGACGGTTATAAAATAAAATAAAATCACAATAAGTTATGCTTATTTTTAATACTCAGTGTTTGATTATAAAGAGTTTGATTATAAAGTTATTATTAAAAAGTGCAAATATTAATTTGCTTATTTTTGGATAATACAGCGTTTAAAGACATTAAAGACTTTTTTTTAACATTTATAAAGCATTGATAAAAAATAAATATAATTTAAAAATGTGTATTTAAAAATTTATATGATCAAAAATATAATTTTCTTTCTCAGTCGTTTTTTTTTAAATTTAATGCTTACAATAGTGAAATATGGCTGCTCTAATACTAATTCCATCAACTGGTATATTATTTTAAACAAAACATTTTTATATTTCATTTAAATATAAACTGTCAGTTAACTAATAAAGAAAAATTAACAAACTCGTATATTTTCTATAACTAATCACATTGAAAGCATTTTTCTTTTCAAATCTTCAAATGGCGGAGAAATTATCAGTAATCAAAGAATCTACACTGGCTAGGGATTTCTTTGTTCAAACAAATAATATACTATTTGTTAAAAATAACTTTCAAATTTCTCTTTTTGATTTCTAAAATTTCCAAAACTTTATTTAAATAAAAATATTTGGAAACCTCAAGAAAAATTAGCCATAAGCCTTTACGATATCATTGGATAAATAAAAATTTTATTAACTTCATTCATTATTTAAACACAAGCTAAGTTTCAACAAATAATTTAAACATAAAAGAGTTTTTTACAACTCATTTATATCGGAATTTTTTAAATTTGAGAAACTTATTTCTCCAAACATTTTCAAAAAATATTTGTATCCTTTGATCTCAATTAGTTGTATCCTTTTAATAACATTATATTTTATCTCAAAGAGAATGTTTAAATAAAAGAGAAAATTGATTACCTTTTTTTTTACCACAAAATCAGCTATTTGATTTCACTTTGATTTCTTTTTTTTAACGGCATTTCCATTAAGTGGAAACATTAATTTAGCTGTTGTAAATGAAATTCCAGGTAAACAAGTCATAAAAAGAGTACATTTTGTGACAAATAAATAAATTAAAAACTTGTGTTAGATGAATAGAAACGAAATAATCAGAATACTTTGTATTGGGAAATGTTTCGGTCTACTTGACTTTGCTAATGAGCAATAGATTAAGCGGATAAAAAGAAAGCTGAACGAAAATTATTATTTTTATACCTTTGTAAAATTTCTCTAATATGAAAAAGAACTGGAATATGAAAAAGAATTTATTAGTATTTTTATTTCCTTTGGAAGGGATGAAGCTGTCATTTTATTAAACAAAATAACTGGAAAAAACTTTTGATTTCAGCAAACACAAAAGATTAGTTGATTTCAAACAGGAAAAAAAAAAAACTTTTTTTTTACAAATTATAAAGAGAAGTCCTAGAATGAAATTTTTATTTTTTTCAAATTATATAAGAGTTTTTTTTTTTAAATATTGTTGAATTTTTTTTGGTTTAACTTAAAGCTGAGGTACTTTTTTTGGTTCCCCAAAGCAGATTTCACAAAGAAAGAATAACAATATTTTAAGTGTTTGAGAAATATTTTTAGATATTTTGTTTGACAGAAGTATTTAAAGTATTAGTATTAATTATAGAAATGTGTAACGCCTATTTCAACTCATAATATTTTTATTGGGAACTTGATGGAAAAATTACTATTCTAAGTAAAAGATTTTGAGGAATATTCTTTCACAATTTTATGACCATTTTTAAGTAGGAGAGTTTTAAAGCTTATGCTAATGGCAATATAAAATTATAAAAAAGGAACGTTAGAAAAAATTTTAATTTAAAAAAATAATAATAAACTATTGCTTTTTGCTTTTACGAGCTTAGGAGAATGCAATATCTAAAAAAAAATGTTTTATATCTTCTCCGTCAAAAACTAGAATTAGAAAAAGAGCTATGACCTTTTGCACAACTAATTTAGACGCTGTTTATCTTATATTAAGGAAAAATTATTAATAAAAGATCTACTAACACAATATAGAGAAATATCATCTGTTTTGATATTAATGGAGAAACAATGCTTTAGTTTTTATTACTCAACATTTATACGGTATATATTTTTTTATCTTTTCTTAAAAAGCAAAACACGTAGATTCCCTTTTCTGAAAAAACAATTCTCTATTTTTTTTTAACTAAAAAAACTAAGTTTATTAGTTTCAGTTTAAAATTCCAATCATTTTTACAAGTTGGTAGAGAAATAAAACCATGAATAATCCATTTATCTTTTTTTTCCCTTTTCTTTCGTTGGTAAATCTAAAAAAGTCTTAATCGAAATTTAATGAGGATTTATTTTTTACGTTATGATTTTACGTATGAAACAGTAGTTCCAACATACGTCTTTTTTAACTGCTTGTCTTGAACTTTTCTCCACAATACAGTTTTTCGTTACGATTCCAATTTCTTTCTTCTATTTTCAAATAACGTAGTTTAAATTACATTTTTTTTTTCCGTTTCCATCAAACTTTTTCTACACGCACTAAATAGAAAATGTATATATTTTTATAGAAAAACGCCGTACAGTTAGTACATTCATTAAAATCTCTTTCTCGAGAGAAATAACTAATTCATCCAAATCATATTTCTTGATGTCCTATTTTTTTATAAAAAGAGGAAGAATAAGTATAAATATTTAGGTTCTGGATATATGCGAAGATATATTTAGGTTTCGAGACGACATTTTATTATAAGCTTTTGAAAATAATGTTTTATTTTTAGCATATATATATAATATATATATATATATAATATATATATATATATATATATATATATATATATATATATATATATATATATATATATATTATATATATATATATATTATATATATATATATATATATATTATATATATATATTATATATATATATATATTATATATATATATATATATATATTATATATATATATTTCAGGGTTAAAAAAATCAATACATAATTTCGTATAAAATTTATAATCATTGTCATTAAATCTAGTTGCTGATTATTAGAATTTCAAAAAACCAAGCAAAAGATGTTCAACTGTTACAGTTTACAATATAGTTCATACAATATAGCTGTTGCAATATAGCTCATATATATATACTGATCATGAAAAAAGATTATAATCTTTAGTCTTTATCAGTTGTTTGTGTAACCGGCAAAGTAAGAAATTTGCCTTTGCATACTATACTATATGAAAAACCTTGAAAGTATGCAATGAGCTATATCATTCTTATAACTAAAGTTATTAAAATTTACTATAAATAGGTGAAATTAATTCCTTAAAGTAGTGTAATGTTGTTTTAATTTTCATTATATTTTACTGTTAGGTTAAAGAGTGTTTTAAAGTCTAAAAATATTAAAAAAATATCTGGCTAACAAAAGTATAAATGAAAGAAGCAAAACATATATCGAGATAAATTAAAAATAAAAGCACGAGAATAGAACATCAGAGAGTTGTTGATTTTTGAGGAAGTATCGTTTTTTGATTTTTTAATTTGAGGTTTGCACTAACCAGTTAAGGGTTTTTTCAATATTTTTGCAAGGTTATTTCTAACCCGTTACGAATATTTTGATTTAGCTAGCTTATGTGGGGTTGTTAAATAAATGTGATTTTATAATAAATAAGTTAAGGGTTTTTTCAGTTAAGGGTTTTTTTAAATTTTTTTGCAAGGTCATTTCTAACCAGTTACGTATATTTTGATTAAGCTAGCTTATGTGGGGTTGTTAAATAAATGTGATTTTATAATAAATAAGTTAAGGGTTTTTTCAGTTAAGGGCTTATTCAATTTTTTAGCAAGGTTATTTCTAACCAGTTATGTATATTTTGATTAAGCTAGCTTATGTGGGTTGTTAAATAAATGTGATTTTATAATAAATAAGTTAAGGGTTTTTTCAGTTAAGGGTTTTTTCAATTTTTTAGCAAGGATATTTCTAACCAGTTACGGATATTTTGATTAAGCTAGCTTATGTGGGGTTGTTAAATAAATGTGATTTTATAATAAATAAGTTATGGGTTTTTTCAATTTTTTAGCAAGGTTATTTGTAACCAGTTACGGATATTTTGATTAAGCCAGCTTATTAAAATGTGATTTTAAATGTGATTTTATGATTATGTGATATTATGTGATTTTATAATAAATAAGTTAAGGGTTTTTTCAATTTTTTAGCAAGGTCATTTCTAACCAGTTACGGATATTTTGATTAAGCTAGCTTATGTGGGGTTGTTAAATAAATGTGATTTTATAATAAATAAGTTAAGGGTTTTCTTCAATTTTTTTGCAAGGTTATTTCTAGCCCGTTACGGATATTTAGATTAAGTAAGCTTATGTGGCTATGTTAAATAAATGTGATTTTATAATAAATAAATTAAGGGTTTTTTTCAATTTTTTTGCAAGGTTATTTCTAACCCGTTACAGATATTTTGATTAAGCTAGCTTGTGTGGGGTTGTTAAATAAATCTGATTTTGTAATAAATAAGTTAAGGGTTTTTTCAATTTTTTTGAAAGGTTATTTCTAACCCGTTACGGATATTTGGATTAAGCTAGCTTTTGTGGGGCTGTTAAATAAATTTGATTTTAAAATAAATAAATTAAGGGTTCTTTTCAATTTTTTGCAAGGTTATTTCTAACCCGTTACAGATATTTTGATTAAGCTAGCTTATGTGGGGTTGTTAAATAAATCTGATTTTATAATAAATAAGTTAAGGGTTTTTTCAATTTTTTTGAAAGGTTATTTCTAACCCGTTACGGATATTTGGATTAAGCTAGCTTTTGTGGGGCTGTTAAATAAATTTGATTTTAAAATAAATAAATTAAGGGTTCTTTTCAATTTTTTTGCAAGGTTATTTCTAACCCGTTACAGATATTTTGATTAAGCTAGCTCATGTGGGGTTGTTAAATAAATCTGATTTTATAATAAATAAGTTAAGGGTTTTTTCAATTTTTTTGAAAGGTTATTTCTAACCCGTTACGGATATTTGGATTAAGCTAGCTTTTGTGGGGCTGTTAAATAAATTTGATTTTAAAATAAATAAATTAAGGGTTCTTTTCAATTTTTTTGCAAGGTTATTTCTAACCCGTTACAGATATTTTGATTAAGCTAGCTTATGTGGGGTTGTTAAATAAATCTGATTTTATAATAAATAAGTTAAGGGTTTTTTCAATTTTTTTGAAAGGTTATTTCTTACCCGTTACGGATATTTGGATTAAGCTAGCTTTTGTGGGGCTGTTAAATAAATTTGATTTTAAAATAAATAAATTAAGGGTTCTTTTCAATTTTTTTGCAAGGTTATTTCTAACCCGTTACAGATATTTTGATTAAGCTAGCTTATGTGGGGTTGTTAAATAAATCTGATTTTATAATAAATAAGTTAAGGGTTTTTTCAATTTTTTTGCAAGGTTATTTCTAACCCGTTACGGATATTTGGATTAAGCTAGCTTTTGTGGGGCTGTTAAATAAATGTGATTTTAAAATAAATAAATTAAGGGTTCTTTTCAATTTTTTTGCAAGGTTATTTCTAACCCGTTACGAATATTTTGATTTAGCTAGCTTATCTGGGGTTAAAAAATGTGATAAATGTGATTTTATAAAAAAGAAGTAACTGTTTCTTAATATAGCTTAATTAGTTACAGTGTGAAATGTGCATTTGTCCTTTCCAATATTATCTTCATTAATAAAAATTAATTTCCGAGTACAAAGTTATACTGTAACCAAATTATATTCTTAAATGTCCATTAGAGTTTAATTTCTAGTTGAAAATTCTCCCTATTCTTGACGGGTCAAAGCAAGCCTGAGCAAAATTTTTAGTCTGATTTTCCACAATATGTTTTGGGTTTTCCTTTATATAACTCTCTTAGACAATGACACTGTGTATCTCTCTTCAGTAGCAAATGTTCAGCACTATCTTTACGTATATCTTCTTTTTCACTGCGAGATACAGAAGATACCCTGTGCGTACCTTTTGTTCTATTCGCAGTTTTTTTTTTTTTTTTTTTTTCGATACACTGTTTTTATTGCTCTTAGAAAGGCCTTCAAGCTCAGGGCCTCATTTTTGATGGCTGGTTTTATAAATTATCCCCGCATTTACCACTGCCATGTCTAGTGTGCGAAAAAAAAATAAACAAATATCAATTTTTCCCACGAATTCTAATTGTATATAAACCAGCCAACCAGACGTGATGATCCACACCATCCATAAATTTATCTTAAAAGTTGATGAAATTGTACGATTTATATTGTGACATTTATTTTATATTGTGAAAAAAATAACATTGTTTTCGTTATGAGGCAATTCTATAAATGAAAAAAACTAATTGTACTAGCGAGGTTAAATTACAATAATGAGTATTTTTTTTCTGTTCTGTTTAATAAATTTTTAATACAAATGTTTTAATTTAGGTTTTGAGACATAATAAAGCGAAACAATGGCACTGTCACCATGCGGGGAAATTTATTGCTGCCATAAAGAAACACTCACACTCGAGGAAATCCAATAAGAATAAATGGTAAAAGACAGCCATTAAATCCTTCCGAATCCTATGCATAAAAGTATCATTAAGGGATAATGTAATCTAGGTATTTTTTTTTTAATTACAGTTTTTTTTTCACTTTGAATAAAATATCTAAACCATCATCGTTCATCCGTGAATTGCAAACAAAAATAGATAATGTGACCCTTTTCTATTTGAATATTTTTTCAAAACATTAAAATTGTTAAAAAAGTTTACTTGTGTGTATACTACGAGGCACAATTTTTTCATTTGCATTTTGTTCTCTAAACACCAGTATACAAAAGGCAAAACTTCGTTAAAATTAAATTGTGTTTACTGTGTTTCAGACATTTTTTGGTTCTACATTTTGCACTTTGATTTTTTCAATACTTCTCTTTTTTACTTAGATCCCAAGTAAAAATTTTGGTATATTTTCATTTTAAAATTTTTACTATTCACATACAGAAAATGGCTTCTTTGAAAAGAGTTCAGGAATATCCCATGTCCTATTGCCCAACTTATACGATAAATTCATATTACAGTCAGAAACTTGGATTCTTCAAATCATGCAAGAAAAGTATAAAGTTATCTTGTTATTATATTTATGATATTGTGGCGTTAAAAGGGGTCATTCATGATGCATTGTTTTCCCTAAACAAGAAACAAATTTTTTACATGCAATGACACCTTTTCATTTTTTCCAACCATGCATTTTTTTTTAAAGTATTTTGTAAATACACTTTACAGCTCTTCAAACGTAAATATGATTTGCAATTGAATATGTATTTCATTACTAATAACATCCTTATTATTAAATAGTACCAAAGAAGTAGAATAAATATTATTTTGCCACTTATATCATCAAGCAATAAACACGTCCAAGAAAAATTCTTTCAGAAACATTTTTTATTCTCAAAACTTAATTTTTTTTTCTCGTGTTTCTCAAAAACTTCTGCTTTTATCAAAATAGTTTTTGACTTCAAGCTGCTGTCTTCATTTATCTTTATCAGTTTAATTTCTTCTTTGAACCAAAGAACCAAAACAAAACTTACAGATAGCTTAATTTAATAACTTTTGATGAAGGCATCTCCGAGGGATGAAAAAAAATCAAACTAATGAGTGAAGACAAGACAACAAAGATTACAGAAAATATCTACCGAAAAAGTTTTTTTCATTCTTTCAACACAAGAAGAAACAATCGAAACGTACACGTAAAAAGATCTATACTGATAATGAAGGAAATTAAATTTATCTAACCATTGCATTGGATTTCGTAAATTCATTAGAAATTAGATTTAAAGAAAAATAACAGAAATCCACCCTTCAGTTTTTGCATTATAATACACAAAGAAAGGCTGAAATGGTGAACTGATGGTTTGTCAGTAAAAATAAATATTATGAATATATTTGTACTAAATAATACTATATAGTAGTACTAGATAATAATACTAGACTAGATAGTTAAAATTTTCTACACTGTTAAAATTTTCCCTGTTAAAATTACTACACTGTTAAAATTTTTCACTCTAAAATTATGGTAAAATAACTGGCAGTTCTCTGTCCATCCGATTACCCGTAAAGTTTACGGTAAAGAAAATTTCTTTCTTTTATGGTTTTGAAAATATTTGCAAAAAGTATGTTTATAAAACAATGAATACAAAACTATACGGTTTTCTAACCATTTTCAACTAGCATTTTTCAAAAACGAAAAAAAAAAACTTATTATTTAACTAGGCATGGGAGCTTGGATTTTCGCAAGGTAATAGGCATTGGAGAGTGCCGGGCACTAGAAATTCTTCACGTGTTGTCGGGAATGGAGGAAATATTGTGATGTCAACACTAGGACTCGAACTGCAGTTCTGGCGGTCATGAGATTGAACGATAAGCCCGCTCGGCTATGATATGTACGCAATTGCAAAGAACTAAGTAGCTTCATCTAGTTGGTGTGATAAAATTCTGGTTGTTTAACCGTATTAGGTGAAAGCAGTTAATAAACAGTTTTTCTCGATACTCAGCAGTTTGATTACCACTTTTTTTTTTTTTGGTTATTTGACTGTTTTTATTAAATATGGTAAAATAACCATTCAATAAAGTGTTGTTTAACCATTTTTTCCTAGAAATTTCTAACAGTGTGGATAAGAAGTACTAGATAATCTGTCCAAAATTATTATTTCGCATCTGTCATCAGGTAGCACAATTCAATTCGATGCTAGGTTTAAAACTGTGACTAAAAATATCAGGACAAGCTTGCTTTCAAAAAGTTAAAGATGCTACCTATACTCCTAAGTCTTAATCACTTCTTTTCTCACATGTTAATAAACTGATTTCATTTGTTCCAGAAATCCTATTTCATAACAAGCTATTTAATAGTTTACGCTAACTTCGATAAATGCACTTAAGTTTGTAAGTTCTATTTTCAAGGCAAGTTTAAAGTTCATGAAACGATTATGCTTGGAATATTTTCAGCAATGTCACCTATTTTGGAGAAGCTCATAAGCACCAAAGACATAGAATGGTCAACAAGGGAAAATCGTGTTGTGCGTAGCTGTTAACTAAATTTTCTGCCCCATTTTGAACAATCAGCCTTCTGAAGTTTACAGAATAGAGCAGCTTGGAATGTTGAAAAGCATATTTGAGTAATTTAGGAGAGTTTCCGGTACTTAAATATTAGTTTTAAAATTAAGATCGTTAAGTAGAAATTCTTCATAACATTAGGTCTTAAGCAAAATTACTTAACTATATATTATCCCTTACTATTAATTACAATCCATTTTACGATTACTCTACTTTACTATTTACTGTACTATTTACTTTACATAAACTAAAGAATTTGACGATGATGTTTAATTATGTTACTATTTTGAAACTTTTCAAAACAGTTTAAGAAAACAAAATATTCCTACATAATATTTTTTAATATTTGTTTTTTAAAAAAAAAATCATTTTCTTTGTTTATTGGTAGTAAATATATAACTACTATAAATAAGATTATTTTTTCCAATTTTCATAAAATATTTTTAATGCATTAAGGTGATAAAAGGTAAAGTTTCGAAGCTTATATTCAATGAATTTTTTTGCAATGTGTATTCTTCCTAGTGTACTTATTTTCTAAATAAGATTGTATAGCAGTAAGTAATATTTTGCAATACTTTTTTTTTAGCAAACAATAGCTTTTTGATGCTTTGTTGTTCGTACATATATAGTTACTATAACTATCATTAACATTTTTTAAATTTTCATAAAATATTTTTAATGCATTAAGGCATATTAAGGCATATATTATTGTTCTAAGACATATTTTCCTAAATTTTTTTAAAAATAGATTTTATTGCAGTGTCTTCTTCCTATTATTTAATAATGAAAAATAAGTTTGAAACAAATACTTGTTAAAAAAATTAGTTTTTTTGTTCCTTGGTGGTAAAGATATAATTATTATAATATTATTTATTTTTGAAATTTCCATAAAAATTTTTTTGCAATGCAAAGGGAATCTAAGACATTTTTGAAACTCTTTTTTAAATTGAATTTTGTTGCAATGTATATTTTGCTTACTTAATAATAGCAATAATCGTTTCTATTGTTGCTTGATAGTAAATTTAAAATTACCATTTAAATATTTTTTTTTAATTTTCATAAAATATTTTTAACACATCAGGGTACATTTTTTAATTTATTTAAATGAATTTTATTGCGATGCGTATTTCTTCCTACTCTTTTTAATTTATTAAAAATATTTACCGTGATTAAATACGATTTTTTTTTCACACCTTCGAGACATTTAAAATTTAAAAGCATTAAAAATATTCGTTTTAATTTTCAGCCTGACAGAAAGCATTATGCTTTAATATTACTTTTATTTATAATTCATTAATTTTTACACATATTTTGTCACTGTCAATAAATGCTTAAGTGACAATAAGTGACTGAATAAGTGACTGAAAAAAAATCTAAATTTAATTTAATTATTTATTTTATTATTATTATTTTTATTTCCGGTGAAAGTTTTATAAAATTTAAAGAAAATGTATCATTTTTTGAAGATAAATTAAAGTAAAATATTTAAAATATGAATAATCTCTATTTGATAGTATAATCTTTTTTCAATCTCTTTATTTATTTAAATTTAAACTATATAACAATTTAAAATATTACAATAAACAGTACATCAATTTAAAATAATTTAATTATGAGGAAAAATATTTAAAGCATTAGCATAGAATGAAATTAAATCGAAAAAAATTAACAAATTAGATTTTTACTCGAAAAGAAACATAACTTTTTCCCTTTTTTAATTATAACTAATTCTATTATTTCTATACAATAAACAAAATTATGTTGTTTTTTTTATTTAACTAACCTTTTTTAAAATTTGGTAAATTAAAATTCCAGACAATATTTTTTAATACAAAATATTTAAACACATTTTCTAAAATATTACAGACTGAAATATATTACTTTTATGTTTGGTAAGAAAAAATTATTAACTTTAATATTTTTTGCGTTAAAATTTAAAAAGAAAGAAAAATGACTTAATAGTATATGAGTAATCTACGGCAATAAAGGAAGAAAAATAGCTTAACATATCAATCCATTTTTAAATGTGTCTTACGTCACTAAAATATTAGTTCATTAAAATAAGTCAAACAAATCTTTACTTTTCAAATTTGATTACTGTTATTTATTTGATAATTATTTTCTTGTCATACACCGTTAAATTCTTGTCAAACACCGTTAAATCAAACTTATTCTTCGAAACTTAGTCAGTAACATGAATTGTAATTATGATTATGATTATGATATATTATGAAGAGTGGTAAAGAGTATACGCACAACAAAAAGAAAATATATACGAAAAATTGCGTAAATATTATTCTAAT
>OX421971.1:42365628-42435628 GCA_949128135.1 Parasteatoda lunata
ATGTAAAATCTTTATTACCAGGTGATACTATACAGCTTTGATGCTTTTTCGTGACTGAAACCGATTTGCCCTTGTTTACGTTCATGTATCAATTGGTTAGATTAAGCGATATATAATATAAATTCGACGATTGGATACATTAGACTATTAGAAGCACTGCAGTGTTTTAAAAATTACGAGTTTTGCACGAGTTTATATGCAACATACATGTAATGAGTTTGTATTCAGGATATTTTTGATATATTTTCTGTTTGTATCTATTTTTAACGTATTTCCATGCAATGTTAACCAATTGATACACGAACGTAAACAAATGCTAACAGGTTTCAGTGGCGTAAAAACAATAAAGCTGTATAGTATTACCTGATAATTAAAATTTAACTTAGAATCTTATAGTGCGTCTAATAATATGGCCATTGTCTGAAACTTTAAAACTAGTTATTACTTTTTTTTCTAAAACTTTGTACTCAGACTTAAGAGAAAACTCAGACTTTTTAAAAAAACATATATACTATATTTATTTCGAATAATTATAATTTGTGAATCTCTACGCTATAAATATCGAAGTAGTGGATTTATATACTTTCTCAAGAGATATTTTTGTCAATAATTTTATTTTAATGTTTAAAATAGCATCTAAATTTGTGGGGCAAAAAGTTATGGTCTTTGTTAAAAATTCCTCACTTTTCAAGAAGGGGATAGAAAATAAATGATTTATTTCTTTTAATGAATTTTTTTATATACTGTAGTCTCAAAAACACGCAAAAACGATTAGCATTAATTCATTTAAAAAAGTGTAAAATAAATCATTTCTGAAGCGTCTCATAATAATATTATGATTCCATTAAGTATAGGCTTTGAAACTTGCATACTTTAAAATCGTCATGAATTTGCTAAAAAATAGCTATAGGTTGAACTGAACTTTTTGTTTTCTGAAGTTTTATTTTATTTTCTAAAGTAACTTGATAAAGTAACTTGGGGAATGAAAGAATTTTTGTTTCGAAATATTGATTTATTTAATACATTAATAAATGAATTGTGAGAAAAGTAAACTGTTTTAGGGATAAGCTACTTTAGTTTATTTTATACAATAAACTGTGGAAAATATGTATTAAATTATTCCCAAACAATTTTTAAATAAAATAAATATTCTCAATTTTTCTAAAAAAAATATTTAATATGCAGTACAAAATTGCCTTCATAGTGTTTGCCTCATTATAAATTGTTAAGAGACTCATTTGATAGAATCTTCATTTCTAGAAACGCCTACGCAGATATACCACAAAAGATTCTTTAGAATTCGTATGGATAAGAAATTTAACTATCTTAAGTGATTTTATAGTATGTGATTCATCATCAACCTATACTATTCAATTACCAACTATTATTTTTTATATTATTATTTTTTCTATTTTCTCATAATTTTATTTTGTTACTTGATTCTTTCTTGTCTTTCTCTGTCCTTATTAGCTTAAAAAGAATATTAGTACTGCGTGGGAGGCATCTGACTGAACAATATATCAGGTAGATTAATTTCAGATCATAGATTTATTCGTTTTATTTATATTAACTTTATTTTATCTCCTGAATGTTTACAACTGTTTTCAAAATTATTGAAATAATATTTAATCATAAACTTTGTCTTTGCATTATCTTGAACTATATATTTAAATGATTAAAAATATTAATTGCGTGAAATTTTTGTATATAATTTCAATGAACGATCTTCCTACGCCTAAAAATTAAACAGAAAATGAATTTTATATCGTCGTTAATCACCATTAATAACTTTCAGATACTAAAAAACTAGTAATATCAGTTTCTCCGTTCAAATTTTGGAATTTTAATAATGATTAGAATGAAAATAATTTTTTAAAAAAAAGTTCTTGTACGGTCAAATATTATTGTATAAAATAAATTATTATAAAAGAGAAAGAAAACTTTATTGACAACTACATAATATTTTTTTCAATTGATGAAAAAATACTTTATAAAACTATTGCAGTTAAATTTGATATCCTGATTTCTTTAAGTGAAAGCACTTGTATAGGTATTTTTTGTTTACATTTCCGAGAAGAAATTCATAAGGGAAAGGGATAAGCATAAGTGAAAAGCCTATTCAAGGATCTAAAGAGCAAAATAAATTGCAACAAGAACATAAATTTTTAAAAAATATAAAGATTAAATGTTTTTGCTTACAATGATTTGGTAAAGGCTATAAAAATAAAAATAAGTGTAACTCACAAAATAATTTATTTTCTTAAAAAAATAATCCATAATGATTTTTGTTTTGGACGAAAAAAGTGATTAAAAATTTTGCTATTCTCAAAGTAAAAAAAAAAAAAAAAAAAAAAAAATGGCGCATAATAGAAATATTTATATTCTCAGAGCATAAGCAAATGATAATTATTTTCTATATAATGGGCAGATCACTCTTTTTCTATTTAATCGGCAGGGACCTATGAAAATCGTTGCCATTGTGTGAAAATCAAGAAATGGTACTTGATTATAAATCTCATATTAAGTAAGTACTTTATTTACGTTACATTACAGTTGCACAATGGGTTATAGGTAATGTTCCGGAAAACATCCTTGACGAAGATCCGATTATATACCACCCCAATTGCAGAGGGGACGAATTCCCAGTGTTGGCAGCGCAGTGACTTGTGCGCGAAGTCGAGCACTTAATGGTAGAACAGTTTAATGAGGACCAATACCGTGCAATCTCGGTCCTAAGCAGATTGATCAAAGTGGTCACCCACCCGCTTTTTGACCGCAGTCAATGATGCTACTATTCTGTCGTTCTACTGGGTACTACTAGGAACAATTTCTTTAAAATCTGTGGGACAAAGTCTCGTATTAATTACAAAAAGTGCATTTACGAATTGTGATAGTGTATTAAATATACCGACTCCAATGTTGTTAATATATATTTGTATTAAATAGATTAAATTTTATTTTCAGAGTGTAATTAAATAAAAAATAAAGATGACTTTAATGCAAAACACCGGAAAAAAATAAATTGTATTATACGAAATAATGTTTGGCTGTGTTCCGAAAATAAATATTAAAAAAAAAAAAAAATTCTATTTTTAAATGTGTATTTATCACATTTTTTTCATGCACACTAGTTTGGGTTACTCGTTACAAAAATAAATTTGACGATGACAAACAACGTAGTTATTTTTAAATTGCTATTCTATAATTCAGTTTATCCCAAACCTCTATATTTCAATATAAGATTCCTTATAGCGTAACAGACCGTATGATTTATTTCATTTATTAAGGTTTCAGAATGAATTTATGCGATATCAAATTCAAAGACACACATAAACTACTAGGATAGAAACTTGTAAATTAAACCCATGAATATTTATGGCTTTCCTGCTAACCTTCTTTAAACTCAGTCTTCATTGCTGAAACATACAGTGGAAATTATTAATACCTTCCTATCGTTATGACGAGAGCTCATCTGACAAGGGTACTGCATATTCAAATGAGAAAATATTCCATGCGTTACCTGAAGACCACCCAATTTGCATTTTGCGTGGTTCTTTTAAACTCGGAAAATCTCCCAGATTGAGCTACAAACTTTCTTAGAATTGAAAGAGGTTTATCAGGCCTCAAAATTACAAGTATTGTATACGAAGGACAAGGATTGTATTCTAGCCTCAAACCTGATTGAAACTGTATTTATATTTGCTGATTTAGCTGGAATTTTAGGGGAATGTAAGTAAACAAGGAGGGAAATGTGTAGAAATGTACAGCTACATTGGATGGAATATAAAAATTATGTTTCTTTTTACTTTGCATGGAATATAAAACAATATGTTTCTTATTCTTCATTGGATGGAATGTAAAATTATATTTCCTGCTGCACTGGTATAGAAAAATTATGTTTTTTTCTAATTTGGTCCTGGCAAAATTGTTACACTGCATGTTCACATGGAATATAAAAATTATGTTTCTTTCTACATTGGATGGAGTATAAAATTATTTTACTTTTTAATATGGTTAAGGAAAAATTTTTAACATAAAAACTACATGATCAGCACATTATTCTACTGTATGAGGAAATTCATTTCATTTTTATTTCCTAATCGTGTTTATATTTTCTGATTTAGCTGAAAGCTTAGGAGAATGTAAGTAAACAAGGAGGGAAAGGTGCAGAAATGTTTAGCTGCATTGGATGGAATATAAAAATTATGTATCTCTTTTACTTTGGATGGAATATAAAACAATATGTTTCTCATTCTTCATTGGATGGAATGTAAAATTATGTTTCTTACTGCATTGGTATAGAAAAATTATGTTTCTGGCTAATATGGTTCTGGCAAAATCGTTACACTACATGTTCACCTGGAATATAGAAATTATGTTTCTTTTTACATTGGATGGAACATAAAAAATGTGTTTCTTTCTACATTAAATGGGGTATAAAATTTATGTACCTTTCTAATGTGGTTAGGGAAAAGTTTTTGAACTAAAAACTACATGATCAAAATATTATGCTATTGTATGAGAAAATGTAGTTCCAGAAATTTGAGCGCTGAAAGAAATTCAATACATCTAGAAATTAAATTTTAAAATATTTAGGCACATGTTTTTTACTTTCTTAGCACAATAGCTACCACGAGACACGTATATCGTGTCTTAGATATATTTTTTTAAACATTGTAACAGCTAACGTGCAAACGTGTTAACATGTTGGTTAACGTGTAAGAAAAATGTAATGTAAAGTAAATGAGAACACTTTTTTGGTAGCTCTCTCTTAGTCTATTTTATCTTCTAGACAAAACTCGTAGTTCTAGAAATTTGCATTTTAAATATGTATTTTCCACTTCACCAAAAAAAAACACAATTCTAAAAAGACATGTTCATTTATTTTACTTTAATTTTGAAATTGTATAAATAAATTAAAAACTTTCATAAATCTATAAGAGCAGCATTTTTACACGAAGATTTCAGATTTCAAAACAATTAAAATATTTTTGATTGCCATGATCTAAGTTTTCAAAAATCATTTTACTTATTTTAATTAGCAATTTTTAATGATAAAAATTTTTTGTGGCGATATAATTATGAGCATGGTACCTCTAATAAATAAAAAAAAAATATTACAGAGTAACAGTACTTAAGTCACTCACATTTCTTATAAACAGGTATTTTTAAAACTAATAAAGCTCAATCGTTTTTCCTTTTTTTTATTAATAATTTTGATACAAAGAGTAACATACTTAAAAAGTATGACGACTCATAATAAATAATGTATTCCAATGCCTACATTTAAAAGTGATAACGTATTTCATCGGGGTCCAAATACTGATTTTTGTATTTAAGAAATATTGTTTTGCTTTTGGAAAATTTCTCTCAGATTCTTCTAAGTATCGAAAAAAGAACAATTCTTAGAATTTAGCATTAGTTACTTTAAGTTTTAGTTTAACTATATCACATGAATTTTTTGTGAAGCCTATTACTTTTAGGAATTACAGTGTACTGTGTGAAAGACTAATTCGTTCTCTTTACACTTTGTTTTAGCAGAAAGAAAGTTATACAAAATCTTAAAGTTTGCTGTTGTAATGTTAACCCAATTTTTTTTTGCTTTCTTTTCAGTTAGTTTTGGCAGAGAGAATGACATGGTATTAGTTTTTGTACCTAAAAAAGACATATTCTTTTCGTTTAACAAAATTTCATTCTGTAGTATTAGTAGTAGTACTTAATTTACGTCCCTCTAGAACACACGTGACAACGGTTCATTTCTGAATCCTCTTGAGGCTCAAATTCTTCTAATTGGACTAAAAAGACAATTCTTAGAATTTAGTATTATTTCAAGTTTTAATTTAACTATATCACATTCCTTTTTCGTCCAGATAATTACTTTCAGGAATTCTAGATCCGTAACAACGTAAATCCCTAACTCTCTCTCTCTCTCTTTTTTTTTTTTTTTTTTTTTTTTTTGGTAAAAAGAGAAACGTGCTAATTTTATGCATAAAAATGTTGCACATCAATTGAAAAATAAATTTCGTTCTATAAAATTTCATTCAGATTCCCCCCCCCCGCGTAGATTCACCAAGTTATCTTAAAAAGAACAACAATTTGTTTGTCTTTACTACTATTCCTTTAAATTTATATAAAATTAAAAAAAAATTTTTTTGTTCTATTATTTCGTCGGTTTTTTTTTTGTTTTTAACTTCTGCGCAAGGCGTAAAACTTCAACAATCATTTCTCTGTCAGTTTTGACAGAAGAAACACCCCTAATTCATTTACGAAACCTGATACATCTCCATTGTGCATGATATATACTTAGTTCTATTCAGAAATTCTCATGAGAGAGCCCTAAAGAGAATGAAGACATTGTGCCAGAATGCATTAGCTCCTTCAACTGTGTAAGTCAAGTGCATTGTGATTCGTTTCATTACACGTGGACTAATCTTTCTTTAATGCCGAGAAATGACATAATAATCTGATAATGATGAGAATGATAAATTTAAAGTTGACAAGAATATTATTAAAAAAGGTAATACTACTATTCTTGTAATTTCAAAAATGCAATGTTTAAAAAATGTTTCTGCAAGCTCAGAAAACATTTAATGAGTTTTCTTGAAACGTCTTCATGATAGTATTAGTGTTGAATAGGACTATATTACATAAACTCTTAGTTTCGATTTAGTATTGGTAGAAAATATTAAATAGCTTTTAAATAGCTTTAGTATTTGAGTGAGTTCGTAGATGGGGTCGTACTTAGCCACTTGAGTTACGTTTTTTAGTATATCAACCGCGGCTATTTTTATTTTTATCAAATGAAATTTTTTTCCAAACATCTCTATATACAACAAAAAATTTTAAATTTATTTTATTCTTCGTTCACAGCTTCCGTGCGTCAAACTACAAAGACCTACATGACAATTTGGAATATTTTTATTAGAGAAAAATGATCTGCAATTATTAATTTAAAGTTCTCATTTAAGTTTTTGAAGTTGTTAACTGAAGGTGAGGTTGAGCCGATGTTAAGGGGAAGGGTGAGTATGCTACTGTTAAGTGAATATTTTAAAAATATTTAACATGTGTGATTTTTGATTTCTAATCCGATGGATAAATATCGAGAGATATGATCATTTTAATAATTTTTGGACATACATACTACATACTAAAATTTTTTATTTTAGTTTAAACACTTAACTGCCCTCAGTCACACCACCATTCAATTCGATCAAAGTAAAAAAAAAATTCTGAAATTTCTATTTGAATTTAGCAATGAACAAAACTCTTTCCGTTTATTATTTACTTCATTGCTATGTGAATTAAAAACGAAAACTAAACATTTCTCTCTAGTCATTAAAAAAGTTTACCTTTTATCTTTTTCTAAAGGGTTAACTTTTAAAGGAGGTTAACTTTTAAAAGAGGTTATTTAAGTGCAGAATCTCAGTTTAAGGGTAGAAATAAAACGTACCAGAAGCAAATATTCAGGATAACAGAAGTTATAGAAAATTGAAAAAATGTAATATTGCACCGTTAGGGGCAATGTAAAACATAAATATATTCGTCCAAACTGTAGTTCAATTTCAAAGATTTTGAATCTATTAAATTTTAATTTTAAAACACCTTAATACCAACTATTATTAATAATAATAATAATTAATTGGTCATATCCTTTTTGTTAGCGAATTTTAAATTCTCCAACTTTATGTTATTATCGTTAAAATGAAAATATAACAAACCATATAACAAAATATCAGTACGTATTAGTTATTTGTACTATGAAGTAGAGTTCGCCATTAGATAAAACAACAACAAATTCTCAATTACACATGTCAACACTTACGATATTACTCATAGATGCATCGAATATGATAATAACGTGAATATTATAAAAAGGCATAATTTTACAATTTATGATATCATATATTTTAGTATACAAATTTAAATCCTAAAATGGTTGAAATTCTCTTTAAAAAGACGGACCACCTAGTCGCCGGAAGCGGCTGGTACGTCTCCAAAAATGTAAAGCAATTTCAGCTAACAATACTCCAGAATAACGTATTTCCAAGGTCCTTTTGTCTCTTTGAGCTGGAGTTGTGGGAGATTTATAAGCTTATTACCCAAGTCCAAACTTGTTTTAAAGTCCCATTTTTTCTTTTAAATCTAAAACGACAACAACTAAAGGAAATAAGTGAGTGGAAGTCTATTTCAGTCTGAAAATCCAAAACACTCCAACGAAAGATTTTGCTTTAAAAAAAAAAAACGTGTTTCTTCTGTTCTTCACTCTTACTTTGAGTTCTTTGGTGGGAGTTTTGTAAGGATTTCTTCTTGGGACATGCCCGTGGGGAACAGGAACAAAAGCTTTTGTATTCTTTCTCTTATCCCATTCTTTGTCTCCCGGGAATTTTAGTTTAGTAATGCTCGATGCAGTAGGCAGAGTGTTATTTAAAATTAAATTGTAACAAAACCAGATAATATTCAGGAAAATTTTACATGAAGGAAAAAATCCAAGTAAATATAAAGTGATGAAGCGAAAAAATAAAAAAAATTGTTCTCAGAAGACACCTTAGTTTCTGCAGTTACTGCAATCTATTTTTTAGTTTCGCTAGTTATATTGAGATTTGAAGGGGGGAAAAAAATTTTGTGTTTAATCTGGAATTTATTTTCCTTCTGTTTATTCTTTTCTATGAGTTGAAATAACAACAATTTTAAAAATGATAAATGATAATAATTCGCATTCATGCAGTATTTTTGTTGTTTGTGTTTATTTAACAATACAAAAACCGATTGCGGCTGTGCTGTGCTAAACTCTGGTTGAAAATGTTGATTTTTAAAAGTTGCTTAAATTCAAATATGATGTAATTTTGTTTTTAATATATTAATAAATTAAGATCAGGAAAAATACAATAAATGAGGAAGGTTCTATAACTCATTTCGTTGTCGAGGGTCTCAGGTCTTACTACATAAGAAAGTAAATTCACTAATGGCTGAAGTCAGAGTGATCACTAGTGTTGTAATCATTGAATAAGACAGGAAGCAATTAATTGACTGGAGACAAGAACCGACTTTTAACTTGTAGATACACTTATTATTACAACTGGCTCCTCACTTACTTATCGGGAACTCTGTTCCATTGAAAGATCCAAGCTTCATCTATTATGGCGTATACCTCCTGTACACCACTGCTATCATAGAACACTCCCTGGTACCCTGCTGAACTATGAATGTGACCGAGGAACCCAGACTGCTTTGGTCAGATTTGCAAGTGGCCATCTAAAGTTCCTTATTTTTGAGAAGGTAGAAAAATCTTCCCTATTTGCAAAAAATGCTGTGTTGAGTCAGCTTTACCGGAACATATTACGGTTTGCCTTGGACTTTCTGTCTTCCTCAGATCCCCTTTTTCTTGGGTTCAGTGAGCATCTGGAGCTTTTGTGACGTATGTCAGATTAAAAGGGCAAGCAGCAACAAGATCCCTCGTAGAAGGCTTAGATTTAATGGCTGTGTCTCTTAAATATTGTCTTACTACTATGTAAATAAAATTTATATAGTTCTTATTTATTCTGTTATCTTATTATTTAATTGTCCCAACACCAAAATAACGTGCCAAACTCAAATCTCAATAGGCTTATTAAGCATACTTTTAGCTTGCGTTAAAAAAAATTTCAAAAAAAGTTTTTGTTTAGAAAAAGTTTTTTCAGGGAAATGTGCGCTTTCGTGCGTCTCTGTAAACTAGAGTAAGCTTGTTCGAACTCAAATGGGATGTACTTCCTCATCCACTGTATTAACAACCTTTCATATTTCCAGCTATTTTATTAATACGAACTTTTTTTTTAAATAAGTTATATGAAATAATCTTCAAGTGTCTTCCTACAATACTTTTGGACTATCTTGCAATGTTACTCTTTAATTCATGATCTTGTGTTTGTACCATTAACTTTTTATTATCATTCTCTTTGTCCAACATATAAAATTCAACATAATTTGTTACACTACTCCTTGAATTGATTGTAAATATGCGTTTCTTTCTTAACTATAAAACGGGGGTGTATTTATTTTTTATATGATCAACAAGAATATAGTTAATTTTTTTACTATGTAAGAAATATATTAAGATCCAATTTATAGCTTTGATAAAATCAAAGAAACCAGACAGATAAAAAATTTTCAACCATTACAAACACAAGATCATGAATTAAAGAGTAACATTGCAAGATAGTCCAAAAGTATTGTAGGAAGACACTTGAAGATTATTTCATATAACTTATTTAAAAAAAAAGTTCGTATTAATAAAATAGCTGGAAATATGAAAGGTTGTTAATACAGTGGATGAGGAAGTACATCCCATTTGAGTTCGAACAAGCTTACTCTAGTTTACAGAGACGCACGAAAGCGCACATTTCCCTGAAAAAACTTAATTTGTTACACTACTCCTTGAATTGATTGTAAATATGCGTTTCTTTCTTAACTATAAAACGGGGGTGTATTTATTTTTTATATGATCAACAAGAATATAGTTAATTTTTTTACTATGTAAGAAATATATTAAGATCCAATTTATAGCTTTGATAAAATCAAAGAAACCAGACAGATAAAAAATTTTCAACCATTAGCCCGTGTTCAAAACTCAGTAGTGAAAACGGAGATCTGACATTTTTTTCCTTTTTTCCCCTTATCTTCCTGACAGTGATTTGTGCTTTCTTTCGTATTAAAGAGAAATGGACTCCCTATTAATTGGATTCTTTTGTGAAAGCTTTGAGATGTAATGTGGATTGACATTGTCCCATGTCTTCGTTTTGTTGGTACCCTCTTCTGTTCGGAACTTTTCTCCTTTTATCAGCACAACTATTGAAAAGCGAACTCAATGACCCCGACATGTTGTCAAGTGACAAAACGACTCTAGCAGACGAATGTCAAGTTTTTCGAGATTTTTGTTTTTCTGCTCAAACATCTTTTTTATTTGGAGTAGAAAAGATATCATAACAGAATCCATTTAACCAATATTAATTTTATCCTCAATATTGTTTGCTGGAATAAAGGCACGTGGTTTTGTTGTTTGGATAAAAGGAATTGCCCTGTCTATTGTCCTATATGGCGATATATTTGATGAATTAAAAACAATTAAAAAAACTATTTTTACAATAGCGCAGACAGTTAAATATTTTATTATATATTTTACAACTATCGTTGAACAGCTGAACCAATATTTGGATTTACGACTCCCACTGTTCAAATCCGTAGTCCTGTAATTTTGAATCCAATCCAGAAGACAAGGGAATTGCATCAAATATTGGGAGAAATTTACCTTCGTGGTAATATTTCTATTAAATAGTTTCTATTTAATAATTTGAGCTTTTTCCTAAAACCAAAAATATAACAACTACATTTTTAAAGCGAAATCGAATTGTGCGTGGTGATTATAATAACGTAAGAACTAAAATCGGCTTTCACTGTGTCAAATTAAATAGATAATGCATAATTTAGGTATACAGAACAAGTGGAGCTATCACCTATCATTGTGAAACGATACCAAACTCAACGTTGAAATCAGTAACTTAATATTGTCAACTTTATGCGTTTCATAATAATGACATAATTGGCATGCCAGGCCAATCAGAAAGAGTTAACGAAATTTAGAGTCTGAAAAAGAAACCAGTGAAATCAAGTCTAAGGAGAAGACTTAAGAAAAAATCTAACTATAACGAAAATTTCCAAAGGAAAATTCAATGTTAAGAGCAAACTAGTTCATCATGACAATGAGTTGGGTTGTATTGCTAAGAATTTGTTAAAAAATAATATCAAATTTAAGAAAGCAGTTTTTAAACAACAATTGTATTTTTTTTACTGTTTAACATAAAATATTACAGTTCAACCCTGCCTATATACAAAACAGATTAAAAATATATGTCAGCTTAATCTTATCTGTATTGTTTTTTAGGTCAAATTATTCACAGTTCGATCGTATTTAAAAATACTTTTAGAACTTCACTCCCACATTTTCCATTGCTTCAAATTCATATATTCCTTCTTTCGTAAAGAGTTTTACGTCTTTCATATCTACCACTTGTTCGAAAACTGTCAGAGAATTTTACAATTTTCTATGATAGCATATGTTTTATGCATGAACGTATTGGAATCATATTTTACTTTCCAAAGATGTCCTCTTAAAACCATACAAGTGTTAAATTATTCAAAACTGAAAACCAAAAAGGTTTAACATTCTTCCCTTTTCAGTGTAACTTTAAAATATGTTTCTAAATTACGTAAAAGAAAAAAAAATGTAGTATCGCTACTTTTCATGAAGATTCTTAAAATTTGCAAGCGCGAAAAAGAATCCGTGTGAAATATTTTAATTTTTAAAAAAATACATGTTAAATTATATAAAAAAAAAATCATACAGCGAGAAAAACTTGTGCAAAAGTTTTGAAGCTAAAACGATTTCCCTCAAAAACATTTTTGCGTTTCCAAATATGGCAGATGACCATATTGAGTGCTTAAAAATGAACATGTATAAAGCATTTCAATATATTTATATTATAACTAGAATTATCGTTCATATATAAATTAAAAAGTTTTAATTCATTGGGCGTGAAGAAAAATTCTAAGAATTCGAAGCAAGTTTTTTTAATTTTCAACTTAAAAATTATGTTATTGTCTATAATTTAAGAAAAACTGATTTCATACTATCAATCATCTATTAGCGGCGTTCACAATTTTTAGTTGCAATTGCGCTAAATAGGTATGTTCATTATTTTAGTTCGTTTACAAATTCCTGCTAATCATTAAGTAATAATACACAAATATTTGAATAGTTAGAAATATCACAATTTTCATAGAATTAATTTTAAGAGAATAATTCCTTTTTGAAATACAGCACAAGTAAATGATCCATTATTAACTCTCTAATGCATAAATGTTTCATTTGAAATATAAAAAAATATTTAGATATGCAACAAATCCATTTAGTAACACAAGACTGTGGTATAATAATTTATTTTCAGAAATTCTTGTCCTGTATAGACGAAAATCGGTGTCCTCTCGCCCAAGTGACGACCTATGCTTTTGTGGTATATTTTATCAAAACAATTTAATCAAAATAATCTATGAACTTCATTTATAGTGTATAAGAAGATATAAAACATTGCAAATAATTTTAGTTTAAAATTATCATGCAATATA
This sequence comes from Parasteatoda lunata, assembly GCA_949128135.1. Lineage (NCBI taxonomy): Eukaryota > Metazoa > Arthropoda > Arachnida > Araneae > Theridiidae > Parasteatoda > Parasteatoda lunata. The sequence continues at coordinate 42,378,784 of OX421971.1, forward strand.
AATAAGCAAAATCTCAAATTATCATTTCTTAATTGAAGTCTCCAAGTGAGGAGTATTCACATGCAAATTACAACATATATATATATATATATATATATATATATATATATATATATATATATATATATATATACCCATATGCATGGGAGGGTTAATATTGTTTAAATACATGCTTTCATCGATTTACAATACATCTGCCATACCTAAACCATATTACACAGTACATTTACTTTATTAAAAACCTTCTTTTCCCTCAAAATGCAGATTAAAGAACACAATCGACATGTTTCAAGAGATCAAAAAAAGGCGCTAAAGAATCTTTAGACGTAACAAATTTACAACTGGTTAGTCTTGAAAATAGTCGTCTATTTTTAAGCTTTCGAAGCATGTTAACTGTTATTTGCAATCTTCATGTATATGTACTTTTAATAAATACTTTTAATTGAAGGTTCAGGAGAATTTTGAAACGGAGGAAATCAGGTTAAACCATTATTTTATATAGTGAAATTTAAAGAATCGAGAGAGCCAGTTTAATTTTGCAAAATATTTTTTAACGTTTAACAAATGGATTAAGACAATATGAAGTACCGTTATTCTTGCAACTGCTCCAGAAGTAAAAATTGATTTGTCTCCATTGTTCCTTTTTTCCATGTGTTTCCATTTTTAACAAAATCAATTTTAGTAAGTTTCGTGAAATTTTAACTTCGTAAGACCGGAGGAAGAAATAAGGAACCCATATCAGTTACACAAAAAAACTTTGAGACATCTTAACAATTACCTCATCAGGTAAGCAATTTTTTTCAAAATATCCAGATTTTGCAGTGTCTTTATTGAATAGAAAACTGCTTATTTTTTCAAAAACCAACCAACAGCGAAACAACAATAGTTTTAAGTTATAATTTATCTACCTTTCATTCTCAGGAGGCAAATGAATATCAAATAGTTTCATAAACTAATATTTAATTTATTTATCGTGTAATAAAGAATAAAAATAAAAAAAATGTATTAGCTTTGCAGACTGATACTAAATTTCAATTGCAATGTACATTTAAATACATTTGAAATCTAAATGTATCAAAATATACGATAACTAAATGAATTTGAAGTTTTAAAAAACGCAATCGGTTTGTAACAACACTCCTATCTAGATTACGAATTTCAATAATTTCATCAGCATATATACAAACTTTCTTAGCACATTGTATATGCAAAATAGTTGGTTTTAACATATTATTTAATACATACAGTAACACACACGAAATAACTTTAGACATCATTTAATGAATATTTGAAAGCTTAATAACACCAATCCATATATCAGAATATGGAATATTCTAAAATTTCGCTTCAAAAGACTATTCTTCTCAAAAGGCCTCTGGTATCGGTATAATCAGCCATTTCAAATCGCATTCAAGGTACACCACGTGCTAATTATATGCAAATAATTATCATGGAGTATAAAAGGCCTTTGATAACCTTTATAATTTCTAATCTTAACTTTTTGAATAAATTTATTGTCTGAAATTGTGAATGTAAAATTTATTCATATTTTACCAAATTTGGGCTTAATAATTTTAAAATTGCCTTGTTTTGAAAATAAATTGTTAAATTAATTAGAATTTTGTTCTAATTACCATTCACATTTCTAAGTATGTTTCTTTATACAATGTTTTAAATGTTCAATTAATTTCAGTGCTCATAAAATTGAATGTTTCTTTAAAATTTCAAAATTCAATTTTTAGGTGTGATCTATAAAATAAGAATAATTTTCGAAATTATTATGTCAATTACTTCTACATTAAATTAATTTCTACTCAGAGACAAACAGTTAAGTACTCTCCGCTTAGGATGTTCTCACAAAGCAAATGAATAAATAAATACTTGGTAGCTATTGTTAAGAGATTGAGAGGAAGATGAATAAAACTTCCTCCTGCTATAATTATACTTTGTAAAAGCGATAGTTGTGAGAGGGCATCTGCTTGATGATAATGAAGAGTAAAATAAACGTAAAAATGCTTTAATTTTGAAACCTTTACAACAAATCCTCAAATAAGAGGCATGGTAGCTCAGTGGATAGAGCATTCGTTTCCCTACGAGGTGACCCAGTGATGGCTGGTTGGAACGAATTTCGCCCACGGCTCGCACCGACACAGTACTGATAATAAATATTCTCCATGGTAGACGGATCATGGGCTACAGTCCCTTTTACGTCAAGCTAACCGTGGATGGTTTTCATCAACAAGTAACGCAAATGCGTATTAGTTCCATAAAAAAGTCCTCTGTGAAAGTAAATTTCTCCCAATACTTGATCCAGGAGTTTCCTTGCCTTCTGGATCAGGTTCAAAAGTGCACAACAACGGAGCTAAACATTTGTAGTGGTGAACTCAAAAATTAGGTGGGCTGTTTAAGGACGGTGATAAAATGAAAATAAAAATGTCCAAATAAGTTACAAGCTAAAATACATGTCTTGTGGAAGAGTTATAATAAAATTTCTTGCGTTTTCGATGAAATATATCTTTACGTCCAGTAATTAGAACAATAAAAAGAGTATCTCTTTGAAGAAATTAGCACCAAAAGTAATTTTTGGTAGATAGCTTTGTTATGTCATTATGAAAATTTCTCTCCTCTGTACGCTTCTTTTTTGAGGGAATATATATATATATATATACATTTTATATATTCATTTTATTGTATAGTCGTTTTGTAAGAGTTATCTTCTTAAGTCTTGTTGTGTGATGGTTTTTCTGACAAACCTGGTTTTTAGGCATTCCAGGTACTTAAGGCTTTCCTAGTAATTCAGATATTACTGGGATCTGATGCATTCCTGGAATTTCTGGAAATCCAGGTACTCGTCTTTTTGTGGGTATTCTCCTTAAAACTTGTTTTGTGATGGGGTTCCTGGCATTCCAGGCTTTCGAAACGTTCTGAGTAATTCTGGCAGCCTTGGGATTTGAGACATTCCTGGAATTTCTGGATCTCCAATATTTGTCATTTTGTGGGGGTTATCTCCGTAAGTCTTTTTTTTTTTTTTGCAATTAGGTTTGTGGAAAACTTGCATTTGAAGCATTCAAGGGATTTGAGGCCATTCCAGTAATTCTGGATATCAAGGTATTTGTCGTTTTGTGAGCGTTATCTCCTTAACTCTTGTTTTCTGATGGGATTCCTGTCAAACCCAGTATTTGAGGCATTACAGATATTTAAGGCATTCCCAGTAATTCTGGCATTCCTTGGTTTTGAGGCATTACTGGAATTTCTGAATATTCAGGTATTTGTCGTTTTGTATGATTTATCTCCTTAAGTCTTTTTTGCGATGGTGTTCCTTGCAAACCTGGTATTTGAGGCATTCCAGGGATCTGATGCATTCCGGGGATTTGATACATTCCAGGGATCTGAGGCATTCCTGGAATTTCTGGATATCCAGGTAAGTGTTGTTTTGTGTTGGTTATCTCTTTAAGTCATGTTTTGCTATGGGGGACTTGGCGAACCTAGTATTTGAGGCATTCCAGTATTTGACAAAGTTTTTGTGGGTTATTTCCTTAAGTTTTGTTTTGTGATGAGGTCCCGCTCAAACCTAGTATTTGAGTCATTCCTGGGATGTGATGCATTCCCAGTAATTTTGGCATTCCTGGGATCTGAGGTATTCCATGAAATGCAGAATATCAAGGTATTTGTCGTTTTGTATGATTTATCTCCTTAAGTGTTGTTTTGTGATTCCTGTCAAACGGAGTATTTGAGGCATTCCAGATATTTAAGGCATTCCCAGTAATCCTGGCATTCCTTGGATCTGAGACATTCCTTCTGGCTGTTACCTGGATAATTTCTGGATATCCAGGTATTTAAAGTGTTTTTAGGGGGTCATCTCCTTTAGTCTTGTTTTGTGAAAGGGTTCCTTTAAAACGTAGTGCTTGAAGCATTCCAGGGATTTGAGGAATTCCTAGTAATTCTGGCATTCCTGGGATCTAAAGCATTCCTGAAATTTCTGGATATCCAGGTATTTATCGCGTGCACAACTTGTCGCAACGATATTTCTTAGTTCGCACAATTTGTTGTAGCGATAATTTCTCATGAACATATTTGTTTCGCAGTTTTGATGAAATACATCTTAGTCCAATAATTTTAACATTGAAGGGTTTCTCCTCGTAAAAATGTCATTTAAGAAAACTTTTTCGTGACATTATATATGATTCCTGAGAACTCCTCTACTCTCCTCTGTTCGCTTCTATTTTTTGAGGGAAGTAGAGTGAGTGGATCCTAGATGATTTTATTAAACTTTTAAACTAAATATGAATTTTATATGCAAAAATTTCAAATTTGTCCCTTTTTTCTGTATCTGCCATTGCAATTTAAACATGTATCTTATGTAGTTTTTGATGCTGAATCGAATGATACTATTGAAGATCAAACACTAAGAATCTCTAAAGATTTTCTAGTTATACTGTGTGGACCATACTTTTGTAGCTACTTAAATTTGAGTCCATATGAGTCAGTCTTACAAAATATCAAAATTGAATTGATCATGCAGGTGAAATGATGGTGTTAGCGAAATTGAGTCGGCTAAATTATATGTCGGCCAAGTCTTTGTGCTAGCGAGAGGATAGAGTCAACGAAATGATCGCGTCCACAAAATAAGCTGTCAGGGAAGTGATCGTGTCGGCGAAATGAACTGTCGAAGAAGTAATCGTGTCGACAAAGTAGCGTTGACGATGTTACCTGTCGGCGACATGAACACAACACCTATTAGCATGGCTTTAGTTCTCTGTACTTAAAGTTACTCTCAAAATGAATTTATCTTATTCCATTCGGCTTGAAGAGACACAAATGAAAAATGACTAATTTTTCTAGATATCTAGATAATGTCTGCAATGTAAATAAGTGTAAGACAAAAAGTAGCACTTATTATACATAAAAACCATTGCTACTATTTTAGTAAGTTAAAAGGAATAAAGAAAATAAATTTCATATTTTTTATTTTACTTTATTTGCTTTTCAAAGCCAAAATTCAATAGAAAAAGAAATAAATCAGGACAGAATAGATCAAGAATTTGATACTGCATATACTAAAAACGGATGAAATAATGCAATCAAATTAAGGTTGCATAAAATTACGTAAAACGTAAGAAAGATGTATAAGTGTAAGAAAGATGTACAGTGGTGGCCAAAAGTGTGGACATTTTTTGAAAGTTTCATGTTTTTCAACTTTGTGTGCTTGTAGAATATATTAATTTCACTTAAATACAAACGTTTATATATCAAATTGAAGGTAATTTAATATAACATTTAATAATAAATACAGTATTACAAAATCTGTATTACAAAAAAAGTTATGCAACTAATAGTAAGATCTATCTTAGATTTGCATTTTTTTAAAGCGATACTTACACAATCAATTCTTAGTAGGATAACCTCTATTTTTTTAAGACAGGTCCACATCGTGTTTTCATCGAGTGAACGAGTGTTTGTAGTTCATCTTTCGTAATCACATGGGGCCAAGAATCAATTATAGCTTCAATAAAGTGTCTTTTATTGGATGGACGTTTTTTTCGTACAAGAATTTTCAAACGTCGCCACAAATTTTCAATTGGATTGAGATCAGAGCTGTTTCCTGGCCATAGTAATATATCTATGCCTTTATTTTAAACCATGCTTTGCATACTTTTGCTGTGTGGCATGGAGCTGAATTCTGCTGAAAAATAAATGGTGTGTTGTTGGGGAAGAGATCCCTGATGGAAGGTATCAATTTTGGTTTCAGGACTGTTTCGATGAATTTTTGGCATTCAGGATGCCATCAATCACTTGAATTCGGCCCACACCATCTGCAGATATACATGACTAAATCATGACATTTGTTGGGTTTTTTGTAGTTGCTTCTATGCAATCAGGATGAAGTGCTTCACTGTTTGTTTGTTCTACTAAAATGAGCGTAACTTTGTTTGTAATATAGATATTTTAATTCTGTGTTTGTTATTAAATTTTACATTAAATTACCTTCAATTTGATATATAAAAGTTTGTATTTAAGTGAAAATTAATGTATTCTACAAGCACACAAAGTTGAAAAACATAAAACTTTCAAAAAATGTCCACACTTTTGGCCACCACTGTATATACAACCAAATGAGCCAAATAAACAAAACAAAAATATAAAGGTGTAATGAATGCATGAATATATAATTTGTTATGATGAAAAAAAACATTAATTGCACCTCTTTAAAATGACGTAATGTATGACCCTCAGTTGATTTACAATAGGTTTAAAGAAATGTTAAACAAAAAAGAATTTAAGTGTAATAATTGTTAAGAGGAGATTGGAATACCAGAACTCTAAAAGTTGAGACGAATGCTTAGTTGTGAAAGTATTTTAATTAAAATATTTTCTCAACGTAATGAGTTTTTTAAGCCACTGAGAAAAGTGCACTTTTGAAATAGCAAGGAAATTAAATCAAATCTTTACGAAAAACCAAGTCTGTTTTAAAGGAGAAAGGTCGCAAACAATTTTTGCTAAAGAATTCAGAAGTGCGAACAAAATTCCAGGAATTTTAATGAAATTGGAATAAACTGGTAATCTTCAAAGCAAAATGAAAAGTATTTCGAAGCAAAAAAATTAAATTTGAAGTCACTAACTATCTTGCCTTTAATTGCGCGTAGAAAAAAAATCCTTCTGACAGAGCTTAGAAATTTGGATTATTTATTTAACGTGGAGTGTGTCCAAATAATTGAAATAAATCTAATTGTGCAATGAATTTTTACAAAATTCTATATTGGCATGCATTTCCAGAGATAGCTACAACGGCAGACCTAATAAAAACTGCATCACCAACAAAAAATAGTATTTTTTGCACTGTTAATGCCTTATTTTAATTTACGAAAAATTACCACAATTGCCGAAAGCAAGATATGCGATCCTTGCATATATATATACAAGGGTCGCTATTTATATTTCTGGCCTAATAATGAAAAAACAAATATGTAGGATCGAAATAGGTTTTATTGTTTTTCAAAATATTCTCCATGATGATCAATACACTTTTGCATGTGTTTGAACCAATTTTCAAAGCACTTTTTCCAGTTGGATTGAGGTAACTCCAAAACATGCGTTTTGAATGCATCAACCGCTTCTTCGGGGGTCGAAAATCGTTGTCCACGTAATTTATTTTTGATGTGTGGGAATAAGAAGAAGTCATTGAGTGCCAAATCAGGGCTGTACGGCGGATGACCCATCAGTTCGATCTTTCGCTCCGTCAGAAATGCCTTTGTTTGAGTCGATGTGTGAGAGCTCGCATTGTCATGATGAAGAATGATTCGCCTGTTCTTCTGCTTTTTTCGAATTTCTCCGATGACTTCTGGCAAACAAATTGTCGTGTACCATTCAGAATTGGCCGTCCTGCGTTGCTTTAACGCCACTGTTGCCACATGACCGTTAATGCCGAAGAAACAGGCAATCATTTGTTTCGATGTGCTTCTTCCTCGAACATTTTTTGTTGGTTTTGCCTCGTCTTGGAAGACCCATACAGTTGATTGCTGTTTTGTTTCCGGCTCATATGCATAGATCCATAATTCGTCACCTATGTAGATGTTATACACAGCCTTTGATGTACCTTGAACGTATTTTTCCAACATTTCCTTGCACCAATCGACACGAGTCTTTTTTTGAGCGTTTGTCAGATTATGCGGGATCCAACGCGAAAAATTTTTTTTTACGCTCAAATGTTCATGTAATATTTTATTGATGCTAGTCATACTAATGTCCAAAGACGCCTCTATCTCACGGTATGTCACATGACGATCTTGCTTTATCAGTTCACCACAGCATCGATCTTTTCTGGCACAACAACGGATTTTGGACGACCTGCACGGGATTCGTCCTGGATCGAACATCGACCACGATTAAATTCATTATACCAATTTTTTACAGTGCTGTAGGATGGCGCTTTATCGCTGAATAAAGAATTAAGTTCATCGAAGCACTCTTGTCCTGACAATCCACGTCGAAAGTTATGAAAAATAATGGCACGAAAATGTTCACGATTCAATTCCATTTTTTGAAAGAGAAGAACTTTTCAATTTACAGTCAACAACACAAATGAAGCTGTAATGGTAAATCGGCTGCGGAATTTATGTTTAAAAATATCAAACTTTCGATTGAAATCGTCTGCGGTCGCCTAGCAACACTTACTGTTGCCAAGGCAAGAAATATAAATAGCAACCCTCGTATATATATATATATATATATATATATATATATATATATATATATATATATATTTCTCAAATTTCTTTACTTTCTTATTAGTAATACTTTCTATGTTTTCTCTTGTGTGGAAAAAATAAATTATGTTTTTTTTTTTTTGTTTTTAGTTTATTTGAAATACCTGGCGTTAAAAAAAAAAGCTTTCTTTCTATTCGCGAGGCAAATGGAGATTTTTTAAAAAGAATATAAGAAAGATAAATGCTATTTAATAATTTCAAATATCTTTAGAAGCCAATGTAAATTTAATCAATATACAATAAATTTCATTATAAAAGCAAACTCTTCAATCAGAGATAGTGGAAATGATACAGAAGTTTCATTCAGATTTGACTGAACTCAGCATTATCTCGAGAGCTTTTAAGCTTCGATGCCATTTTCTAAATGACTAATTCCATTAATAACTATAAAGCTTAAAATTGTAATTAGAGAATATGAGATCATTGCCAAAACTAATCTACAAATGCAAACTCATCTCGATGTTTAAGCAGTGTGCATTTTAAAACGATGTATGACTTTAAATAAAGTCTCCCGATAAATTCAAAAATGTGATAAAATTAAAAAAATTAGGATTTTATAAATTTAAAATAAAAGCAAGACTTAAGTTTAAAAGTCTTCATATTACGATATATATATATATATATATATATATAATACATAATATATATATATATTATTATATATATATATATATATATATATATATATATATATATATATATATATATATATATAGTGTTTATCCATATCTACTATATAAATATTTCTATTGTTTATTGAATTCGGATTGTTTTTTATAAATATTACGAGGAATGCCACTCAAATTTAATTCTTTTGCAACCAGCACTGTTTCTGAAACTTGCGTTGTATATTCTGGCAACCTCAAGCAAAGTGTGTGTTACTATATCCATGTTTTTTAAAGTTTTCGAAATAGGGTAAAATACAAATTATCTCTTAGCTAAACTATGAAAACTATATTTTCTAACCTATGGCCACACCTATATTTTGGATGTCAGGATTCAAAATCCTTCTGGGGGAAAAATGATATTTCTATTTAGAGAAAGTAAGTTTTGTGTCTTATTTCGTCATTTGAAATATCGTACGCAATAACTTGTGGCGTAACTACCACTACGAAAATTAAACATCATTTCACTGGTATATAAGCCATGCTAACTTGAATCACTCCAAAGGTACCTTTTGATAGATGACGGTTGGCATGGCTGATAACTCCGCCCCTACATTGGTGACTTACGGACGTGATTTGATCACGCAGTAACGCCCACTTCGCAATAACTTGACAGTAACGCCTACTTCGATTAATAGACCACATTGAACAGTTGACTTCCTATTTGTGACAGCAATCCACCTCCTCGCGCTGTTGCTACTCATTCTCGTCTCGATTCAACACAACGTCTGCCCGCATACTCTCGACTACTAATGGCAACACAGGAGCGACTACTACTGTGAAGTTAATGCACCTCTCACATTCAGCACTCAAAAATTCCGGTGACCGTTTTCCCGGTCTGTCACGAGTTCAGCAACTAGTGGTATCTGTTCATCGAATTCTATCCCTGATAGAATTCTGGTGGGGAAGTAATGTGGCGTAACTACCATTACGAAAATTAAACATCAATTCACTGGTATATAAGGCATGCTAACTTGATTCTACCATGAGGTACCATTTGATAGATGACGGTTGGCATGGTCGATAACTCCACCCCCACAAACTAATTAAAATATTTGAAGTCATCCTTTGATCCACTAAAATTGAGATTGAGTCCTTGTACGTGAAAATCCGATCATCAAATCTATAGTTATCTCGGTGTGTTTATCGCAATTTATGTAATTGAGAATTCTGTGATAGAATATAATTAAATCTTTTCGATTCAGGTGCTGAAACAAATTAGAACTCTATCTTTTTATTTTTCAAAGGCAACTAACTTTTTTTAAACTATTTACATTAATTACAAACTATGTTAAAAATCATAATACTATAATTTTATTACTCTATTAACAATTATTACATTCTATTACTTTTGATTAAAGTGTTTTTATATCAATGACATCACCAGAAAGAAAAACAGCAAGTATTACCTGGGTGATGAAAACTATTTCATTATTCAGAAATATAAATAACTGAAATCTTTTCGTAAGATGTATTTTTTAAATTAAATTGCTGGTTTAAACCACGTCTTCAAAACTTATACCAACTTCAGCGCTCTATTGTTTTTAAATCAAATATTTATTAAAATGCACCTAAACGTAATGCAACAAATAAACAATAAAGCAACTGGTTTCTGCGACGACGAAACTCTACTGTTGTTTCTAAGATATAAGGATGAAAAATCTTTCCTCTTTCATACATTTGTTAAACCGCATAATGTTCTTATGCGATAAGAGAAATTCGGAAACGCCTACTTGAAACTAGGAAACATAATTGATTTTCAGAAACATTCTGAACTTATTATCTCAAATGGTTTAGAGAAATAATATGAATAAATGGGCGAATACAAATTTAGGTGATTATGCTGACAAAAATAAAATTATTAGCATTTACCGGGTGTGCAGTTCATTTATAAAACGAAATTAAAGAAGTGTTATACTTATTAGCAGTAAATGATTTTACTTATGAATAAAATTTAATTTAATTTATCTTCTGAAGAAAAGTTGTCTTTAAGTCTTAGAGAATATAATAGCGTAAAAGTAAAAAGTGCCCTTTATATATGTTTAAAATCAGATAATAATAGCTCAGAATAAACTAATCTCAGAATAACTTTCTAATTATCGAAGTTAATTTTTCTGCATGAATGGCGTGATTCATAAGAATTCATTTTTATCTTAATAATTTTTTTATTTTATTTATACATTTTTAATGAAAAATATGCTTCTAATTTTCAAATGTACATATTTTGTGAATCACAGTATCAGAAAATTATTTGTCATTCTAAAGTATTTAATGTTTAGACTAAATGTTAAAACTTACCAGTTTGTGTTAGTCCTTTAGTCTGAGAGAAGTACTTTGTACAACTAAAAATTCTTTTCACAACACTTTAAAAATATTGAATTTATTTTCTTCGTATTTACAGGGAAACAGCCGGCAAAGAATTCTGCTAAACAACATTACAAGTTAAAAGAAACATTTTTCAAAAAAAGAACGAATTCTAAAAGAAACAAAATAAATAACTTAAAGAATAAAAAATGCTGTTGCCAGTCAAAAAAATTTTAGAAAGTTAACTTATCAAAATAAATCAAAAGGGCAACTAGATCATACAAGTGCAGCTAGATCAAAAAGTGCAACTAGATCAAAAATTATAATGCCTGAACGCTTAACGTAACACTGAACATGGCGCAATGTGAAATAAAAACTGAAAGTCATTTTAATTATTGGTGCAAAAACTGGCTGCCACCTAACAAAAGGTGCAATAGGTGATTAAATTGCAGTGAAATGAGACGCAAAAAACCTCTTGTGCATTGTAATGTAGCTGTATATGCCGTATTAAAAAGCATGCATTGTTTAAAAATACTAATATGTATCTATCTTCACTAACAATATAGTAAATTAATTTGAATACTTAATATCATTTGGGACATTATTTCAGCAATTTTATTTTATTTTAAAACCATCGTTGAACAGCTACCCTAAATGTCGGTTTACGACTGCTAATGTTCAACTCTGTAGCCTTGTAATTTTGAACCCAATCCAGAAGACAAGGGATCTTCTGGATCAAGTTTGGGAGAAATTTGCCTTTGTGGAAGTCTTTTTGATGGAATGAACCAGCATTTGCGTTACATGGAGAGGAAGACCACGAGAACCTCCCATGGTTAGCGTGGCAGCAAGGGACTCTAACATATGATCCGTCTACCACTGAGGAAATTTCTCTTCAGCACTTAGGTTGGTGCAAGCCGGATTCGGAATTCGTAGCGACCAGCTATCGCTGGGATTCGAAGTCGGTTCACCTCATTGGAAAGAGAACGATCTATCCCTTGAGCCATCGTGGCTTAAAAATATTTACTACCTAGCAATTTAATGATTTAAAGTCATGGGACACCAAACATGTATGTTTTTTAATGACCCATGAGACTGCCTTTAACTGTGCACAAGTGAATAGCCTGCCTTCAGTTGAAACTGTTTACCAGGCCACCCGATGGTCATCACTATTAGAGCCAGCAACTGCCAAGTCGCAAACAGTGGCAAAGCATTTACCCGCCACTTTTTGGCTGAAATAGGCATGATGTCAACGTTCGACCTTCGATTCCATTAATATCATTACATCAGTTAAAGTTTTATATAATCTTTATTAAAATGCTATCTTAAAAATATTCTAATACTGATATAAAGTCAATAAAGAGTTTTTCAAGTTTATTGAAAAATATAAGAAATCGTGCACCAAGACACTATAAACTAAAATTTGTCCAATGCAAATTTATGCTTTGATAATCCAGAAAAAAGAAGCTGGCAGAATTGCATAATATTTTCTACTACAAAAGAAATACTAATGATGAATTGTTAAGGATACCATATTTACTTACTTAGGAAAAAATTGACCGTTCTTTTAAAAAGACACAAAGCACAAATTGGTTTTAAAGTTCTGATGTATTATAGAAACTTGCTAATACTTGCTGTTATATCCCTCAGGAAACTTAATGTTTACGTACTTGTAATCCCAGTAACTAAATATTATTATACTTTCAACCAGAGTAACATTATAAAACTATTGTAACCATTAAGATAATTTTGTTGATTCCAAATATACAACAATAATTTTAAACCATTAACTTTTATGATCGAAATTTTTCTACAATTTTTCCCCAAAAATCCTTGGCGGAATATACTTAAATGGTTAAATTTTTATATATTTAATTTATATGATTATGATGTTACCTCCGATATTCACTAATATCTGTGATTGAATAAATTTAATCTGAAAGACAAATTATGTATGAATATGCCATGATAGTCAAAAACTTACAGACGACAAGAGTAATATGCAACACAAAACAATAGTTGGTTAGTATTTATAATAGTTTGTATGTATTATTTTATTATTGCTTTTTATGTATTATTGTTTTTATGTATCATTTTTTTTTCGAATTATGCTTGAGTTTGGAAAAATTAAAAAGAGTGCAAAGATGTGTAGAGAGTACAAGTTATTATAAATTATATTACAATTATAACTACCATGGAATAAATCTCAATGATCACAAATATTGAATAATATCATACTTAATCCATGTCCTTATTTCTTTATGATTATCAGTAATAATGAGTTTTTGGTTAATAATGATGTATCACAAAAAAAACCTGAAGCAGCACCAAGTGTAAGCGATATTATGTAATTTAGATAAGCTAATAAAATGTGCTATAGACTAAGCCTGATGCAAGAAAAATAGAAAAAAAATCATGTTGAAACTTCAGGGTTGTGTAACCTGTACATTGAAAACTGCAGAAAAGAAATCCTCTATAATTTCAATTAAATTACAGATCCTTCCATTCTTGGTTATAAACCATAAAGTAACTCTGTCGGAAAAGTAACTAAGTTTTTGTATACAATTCTTAAATACAAACTAGTTTCTTTAAGGCCATTACATACGCGATTTTCACCTAAGGCACGCACAGTGAAAAAATAAGTTTGTATACTGAAATAATTATGGTTCCCATAACAACCAGTCTATCTTATGACCATTATGCTGCTCATACTCCAAACACAATTATATTAATGATCTTAACCAATTTTAGCGTACCATATCATGCAGCTTAATTGCAATATTACATTTATTCTGTGTAAGATAAAACTTCTGCTGCTCTCAGAGAATGTGTTCGTTAACCAGGTACTTCGCATGTCCTACCTATTTCGACAAAGTATCATTAGTCATTGTTATCTAATATTTTCCCCGAACTTAAATCATTAATTTATTCCGAGTACTTGATTCTTTCAAAGAAGAACCTTTGTGTATTTGTTTAGCTATTGAGTCAGTCGAATGTTTCTAGAACTGAAACTAGTTTAACTTCACAGCAACATACTTTTGTTGAATGTTGTTAAATTTGATCAAACTTAAATATTTCGATATGCCTTAAAGAAAAATGTAAAAGCATAAAAGTATCAAACGAATGCTGCTTTGCTGAAGCATAAAAAAAACTGGAGTAACGAGATAAATAACTTAAAAAATAATTTTATTCTAATTTTCAAAATGATTTTAATATGCATATTTTCAAATTGTACGAAAGATATACTTTCATGTAAGTTTAAGTGATAATTCTCTGACTTTGTAAAGCAGAGAAATTATAAAGTATAATAGGTTTATTATTAAAGTTTTCAGAAATTATTAAACTTCAGGTTCTTATTTTAAAAAAAAATAGAGAGAATGTAATAAAAAAATTATTTAAATGATTCTGAGTTCACACATCTTATTATTATTATTTACCCTTTTCTTCAACATTAAAAACATTTTCTGACCCACATACTCTATTGGTACTCAAACCTTCAACTTACTGAATTAATCCGATCAATTCTGTTTATCATCTGGTGACTTTAAGCACTTCAACTTCAATTTTAATTATTACGGTATATAGCATTCCTCTGACTTGCTGTTAGTTTTTTTTTTTCTTGGGTCAGTAGGGGGTACGATTGTTTGCGGTGATGTACCTCCAATCACTAATTCTGCTCCGGCTACATGGTTATGCCCCCTTCACGATGCTGCCATGTATGTTAGTGCACCAACTTTAATTTATTTTTAGTATTTTTTCCTTTTTGATAGTAAGGTTGCAATTTCCAGATGTGCTTTTACAAGGTGATTTGCAATTTGTTATTTCTTCTTCATTTTTGAAAATATTTAAAAAAAAATTAAAAATTTGGAAAACAAAACAAAGAAAAGAGAAGAAAACTTTTAAAAAAATGAAATAACGTGATTTTAAAAAAAAGTAATTTTCTTTTTAAAAATTATACTATTGTATTTTATTTTCATAATTTCGTTCTTCGCTTTTCCTTATTCTGTAATTTTCCACATGTTTTCTGGGCAAAATATGCATTTTAAACAAAATATTTCTTCTTTGTACATTCCTAAAAATTACACAAGATGATTGCTCTGTAAACAACTGAATTTTGTCAAAAATTCCGAATGAAGGAAATTGAATAATTGGTATCACGGAATTATTTTCATTTCTCTAAAAAAATATTTCAAAATATTTCATTTCTCTAAAAATATAAATGACGCTGATACCTTAAGCAATCCACATTACTTCTCAGACAAAGCTTTAGCCTAGCAGACGAAAACCCAGAAGTGATCAATAATTAAGAACGTACTGTCAACACTCTAGTAAACTCATTTTGGTTAAATAAAATCGTAAGCTTTACATACGATTTTGTCTCTTAAATAATTGGGGGAAAAATCACCCACCATTAAAATTTTAACATTGTTTAATGCAAATTCTAAGCAAAAAAAAAAGAAAAACTGTTTTTTATACATCATTCTCAAAGGACCTATTTGAAATGTTTTAATAATTTTTAAAATTATGTCTAGCAGCCCGTAGTCTAAATTTATATTATATTATTAAAGCTATAGCATGTATAAAGAAATATGTCAAAACTAAAGAACTCTATGATAAATACTTTTCTGATAAAAAACCCACAATTCCAGTAATGAAACCATAATAAACAGTATCAAAACTATTGATATGGTAACGGTTTACTTTAATATGGTAACAGTTTACCTAAAATCCTAGCTTTCTAAATTATAGTTATTATACCCATACATTTAGAAAAACTACAAAATTAAAAAAATGAACCAAATAAATGGTGTTTATACTATGCACTAAGGTAGTATGAAGTTGTTAAATTTTGCTACATTTACAAAATTTTAAAGCTTATTATGTAGCAATACCTTATTGTTAATTTTATAAAAAGTCATTAATAAAACGCTTCAGTAAAAATTACCATATTTTTGCTGTTCCTACAAGGCCAGGAACACGGTAAATTTTACCATATTCTGGTAGATTTTATCATACTTTTTTTTCCTTAGTGAAGAAAGTCTTTCAAACACACAACTTTTTTCTTTTACAATTGAACAAAAATTCTGAATGGAAATTTAGTTTATGTTTAAAATCTTGTAACTCTTAAATTCATTCTTATCAGTTGCAAAAGTCTTAAATTTTATGTAACAGCATAATGGCGTTTGTCTATGAAAATTTTTTTCATAAAATCTCTAGTAAAGGAAAAGCTTACAGCTATTTCTTAAAGCTTTAATCCTAGAAATGTTCTTCTGTTTTGTAAAAGAAAGAAAGAACGTCGTATCGAATGTATAATTAATATGGCTTTTAGAAACATATTTGTTTGAAGTTCTAACATACTGCAGTACCAAAAAGAAGATGATATTAAGAATTAGATTCTGATTTAAATCTTTATATTTCAACAATTTCGGGAAACAAAATGGCCATGTTTCTTAAATCCTTACTTAAAATTCTTTGCAAGTTAAAACCACGCGAAATGGAAATAAAGGTAGACCATGCTTAAACCCTTATTATAACAAGACTTGTTAAGAGGATTAATAATATTAGAAAAAGAATTCAGCAAAAAATTTGGAACAAGAAATACAAACGCTGAAAGCTTTGTCAACTATAATATCTGAAGATATTTTATTGTTTTATATAAATTTAAAAATATAAAACTTTTATTATGTTTTATATTTTAAATTGGCTCCTAACTTATATTTTAAATAAGAAAAATACGTTTAGAGTGTAAAAAAAAAAGTTTATTCTTATATATTTCGTATTTTACTTATATAAACAAATTGTCCGTCTTTCCAATTTGAAGTTTTGTCATTTCTAATCAAATATTCGAATGCTTGAAAGAACATGAAAAAACGCAATGAAGCATGGTGAATATTTTAGAAGAGCACTCATGTCGGTATCGTTGATAAAGAAAAAATATATATCATTTTTAAATTCTTACCATGTCGTATAGCTTTTTGTTATTTCTATTCAATACATTATTAAAAAGTTTAATTTATTGAAAGCGAGATTTTAATTCGATAGCCTTGAAAAAGTAATAATATTTTTTTTAAAATACTGAGAATAATTCTAGTTATCAAAATATTTCCCAAAATTATAGTATTTATTTAAAAATAAACTTGCAAACAATATTTTAATTTCTCAGGAATATTAATAAATTTTTATCAACTTCACAAACTAAACTATATTTTTAAAGGCACGTTTTTTGACAAAAATGAAGATTTCATCACCAGAAATATGATGATGAAGCATCATCAAGTAGTAATAATTTTCATTAAATAATTATCTATTGAAGATTCTTTTATTATTAATTATGAGGGAGGTGGTAGCGTGTAACAGTTGTACTTGATGAAAGCGAGATTTCAATTTTATTGCCTTTTGAAAATATTTTAGAATATTAAAAACAACTCATATTGTTTAAAGATATCAAATTTATAATAACATTTAGTCAATATCGAATTAATGATATTATTTGAAAAATTGAATTTATATAGATAGATTACCTATCTAAATAAATTTCTATCAACTTTACAATATAAACTATATTTTTAAAAACTCTTTTTCGTGCAAAAGACTGTGCTTCTTCTTTTGATCCTCCGAAAATTGACCCCCGCTTAGATATCCCCCACTTTAGATAGCCTGACGAACTGCGCACAAAGTCGTTTGTGACAGAGCTTCGCATCCTTTAACGATATAGTGTAGCGCACATGCCGAACTATTATGTTTTTGAGATCAAAAACTAAGGAAACTAAATAATTTTAAAAAGTATGAAAATTTTATTGGAATAAAAATAACTCATATTTTTAAAAAAAATATCAAATTCATGAAAATATTTAATAAAAAATGGATTAATGATAATATTTGAAAAATTTAATTTATTTGAATACATTTCGTATCTAAATAAATTTCTATCAACTTTACAATTTAAGCTTAATTTTTAAAAACTCTTTTTCTGCAAAAGACTGTTCTTTCATCACCACGCTTTATCTGATGATGAGAAACATATTAAGAAAATAAGTGGTATATAGTCATAAATGATAGTTAATTAATAATTATGAGAAGGGGGGTAATTTTATACTCCATAAAAACTGTTGACAGTGATCTAAATTAATGTTATTAAAATTTCCTCCTTTGAGTTATTCCATTATTTGATTAATAATAAAAAAAATTGTAGCTGCAATATTTTTATGACCTTTAAAACTAATAACAATTTATATATTTCCTTAAAATAAAGATAAATTATAAAAACTTATATGGAGCATAATATATGTGGAAAATGGTGCTATAATGTTAGCAATTAAATTTTATTTCATATTTTATAACCGTCGTTGAACAGCCAACCCAATTTTTTTTTGTTTACGACCAGTAATGTTCTACTCCGTACCCTTGTAGTTTTGAACCCAATCTAGAAGACAAGGGAACTCCTGGATCAAGTATTGGGATAAATTTGCCTTCGGGGAAGACATTTTGGTGGAACAAACCAACATTTGCTTTACATTGAAAGTGAAACTACGTAAACCTCCCACGGTTACCCTAACGGCAAGGGGACTCTAACCCATGATCCGTCTACGACAGAGGATATTGTACGTCAGCACTTTTCGGTGCAAGCCGGATACGGAATTTTAGCAATTAAACGTAAAAGTAAAACATGATAAAATAATAAGATTTGACAAAATTCAAGAAAAAGATTAAAAATGACATTTTAAGTATAGAAACTATAGCGCTGGGCAATAAGAAAGATTTTTTTTTCAAAATATTAATGATTCATCTCTAGAGACAGAAAGCGCATTTGTTTGTACATTGTTTCTTGGTGTCTTTATTTCTGCTATCGTCGACTTTTATCTGACTAGGAAAAGAAAAATATTTTAATTGCGCTGAGGATTACTTTCGATGTAACAGTGTTCGAAACTATAATAAAATTTTTACATTTTCTCACTTATTAACGTAACAGAGATAACCTTTACAGGTATAACTGTTCATGTTCTAAGATCATATATAAAATCAGCACTATCTGAAATGTCATATCTGATAGACCTGGAGAGATTAATTCCTAAGGAAGATTTTATAACCAACCTTTATACTAAGGTGATCGGGGTAGGCGGAGGTCTAGTCTAAAAACATAGCACTATCTAAAATGTCATATCCGATAGACCTCGAGAGATTAATTCCTAAGGAAGATTTTATGACCAACCTTTATACTAAGGTGATCGGGGTAGGCGGAGGTCTAGTCTAAAAACATAGCACTATCTGAAATGTCATATGCGATAGATCTCGAGAGATATATTCCTAAGGAAGATTTTATGATCAACCTTTATACTAAGGTGATCGGGGTAGGCGGAGGTCTAGTCTAAAAACATAGCACTATCTGAAATGTCATATCCGATAGACCTCAAGAGATTAATTCCTAAGGAAGATTTTATGACCAACAACCTTTATACTAAGGTGATCGGGGGAGGTCTAGTCTAAAAACATAATTTTGGACAAAATTTTTGAAATTGGGTTTATTATAAATTTTGAATCCATGTTATCTTAACTTTTTAAAAATACTTTACTTTTGCTTGTACTCCAAGTAGAGATTTTTTTTAAAAAAAATAGCAATATATTAAAAAAAAATTCTCATGATATATTACTACCTTCTTTATGACGACGTAAGGAAATAAAAAAAACGATGTTTACCTCTAGTGATGAATGTTGAATATGGTAATGTAGTGATAATTTATCTATATGTTAATTATAAAATGTGATCATATCACGTTTATCGTAAACAATTATCGAACTTGATCGTGTTACGAGTATTATTGATAACGATAATTATCAAATTCGATATTTTTATGATTGTTACATTTCTTTGTAGGGATGATAAGATTGTAATACTCATATTTTTACCATAAAATGTCATTCACAAGCATGACATTTTAAAAAGAATCTAAAAGATAAATCTAGTATGCCATTAATTAAAACAAATATCGAAAATAAGATTATTACAGACAATACTTAATCCGGGGGGGACGCGTGCGCAAGTAAACAAGCGCGTGGGTTATGGAATGACTCCATATGGTATTTATTTATACGCTGCTAAAAAACGTTATAAATGTAATTGTAAATCTAACACTTTTAAGTCTTAAATGAATATTTATTGAATTACAATTTGAAGCTTTTTATCTTTCTTCTTGCGATAAAATTAATTTAGACATGATGTTTACTTCTCTTATAGTTGGTATATAAATTATTATATTATACTCGATATGATTGTTTTAATGCATCCATGAATGAATACAGTTATATTTATTTATATTTGTCTTCTTGGAGACAATAGTTACACAGAATTCCTAGGAAGAAAAAAAATGGGCACAAATAGTTTGTTTCAGCAGCTCTTGATTTCGCAAGCAAAACTTTAATATCTATTTAGCTGATTCCAGACGAAAACTGCTTATTATTTGAACTTATAGTTCATGAATCAAATGCAGATCAACCTCACGTTTGCTGGAGCTGATCACTAATAAGTGACATAACAATATCTTTAATTTTCATTAAGACATAATTAAGATTTTGAAGTCAGTTAACGTCATCGATTTTTGTATGCAGTTAGTGATTTTTTGTTAAATAGCAAAGAAGTTCTTGTACGTATTGAGGTATAACTTTTATGAACATTATAAATAAATAGAAATCATTTTAACTGGAAACAAAAAATAACGCTTTGAACTCGTCAGAAACGAGGAATAAAATGAGTTATAGAACAAACTGAAAGTCATGCGGATCATAACTGATAAAACATCTATTATGGGAAGGAAAATTTTCGAAAATCGCGACGCGTAAACTCGCAACAAGTAAAAAAGGATGGAAAAATTAACTACTAAAAAACGGATTAACAGGTGTTTAGTTTTGGAATCAATTGGGAATCAATTTAGTTAGGAATCAATTGGGTCATAAAATGACCACTGCGCGCACTCCCTAGTTAACGTTAAATGCAATAATACATAACTTACTATCAATAAAAATATAAATCGAATACAATAGATCACTTTTTATATTCAAAAGCCATAATAAGTTTCATAATTTTACAAGTAATATCGATAATGCGATATCACAGTATGAGTGTTCGTGAATTTTATCTATGCAACGAAAATATTGATCAATATAAAGATAATGTAAATTAGTTAAAACGGAAAAGTATTACAATTCAAAGTGTTATTTCGAATTTCCCAACTCTGTGTCATGATTTTTAGGTTACACTTATGTTTGTGTTATTTTCTTGACAATGCAACTACTTTGCTTAAATATCAACAATTTTATCATAAAATGAGTCTATAAATTAATAAATTTTATTTTTATTGCATTTGCATTAATTAAACATAATTATTGGCATATTATTTGCATATTGCATTTTATTTAAACATAATTATTGCAATATTTTTTGAAACAAAATAAAATTGTGTTATAAGACTCGTCTTATTTTTTTAATATTTTGAACTCCTGTCTCTGAAAAATAACCGACAACCACGCATATGCTTCTTTGTATGTCCTAATCCAATAAAACTAATGCCTGAAGAAACTTTGACAAAGTCATAGAATAAAAATGAATATTTTCCAAATCTTCTTTTTATGGGGAAAAATCATATGCCTAAAATTTTATATATTTGTTTTTTCATAACTTTACTCATTTTAAAAATGAATAAATAATCTGCATTTTTATTTCTTTTGGGGTGAAAGAAATGGGATTACTTTGCTACGTTTCTTTATTCTATATCAGAAATGCTATAAATAAATGTGCAAATTGAATAAATCATGCGTGGGACTGTCTTCGATAACCCAGAAAACATTTCTTCATGTAAACAAGTCAGGAAAGTGATTACAAATGTAATGAGATCATATGACATGTAAGAATAAAATTTTAAAAACAAAAATAAATAAATAATATATGGAATTAAATACGATATTTTAAAAATTTTGCATTTACTATTCAAATATATTATCATTTAAATATTATGCTTAAAGTTTTAAAAAAGTGCAAGTAAAACAAACTTTTTTGAATTAAGAAGTTAAAAATTAAATGGGCTTTTTAAATTAAAAAAGCCCATTTAACTTCCCAATATCTAAATGAATAGTTTATAGAATATTTTTTTCCGACATAAATTTAAGCCACTTATGAGACATAAATCAAATTGCAAACAAAATTCAAAAAGTTAAAAAAAAATTTTTTTTAATTGCTCAAAAAGCCATCTTGTTAGAGATTATTGGTCCATCTATCCACGATCCTTATATCTTTTCGTCTTAACTTCCAAAAAGTCACGTAGCTGCGGTCTAGTTAGATATAACTTGCAGGAATTACTTGTCTTTTTAATTCATTTCCAGGTTGTTGCTTTACCATCAAACGTTACAGCTGTATACGACAAACAAGCAAATAAAACGCGCCGAAAAAGAATAGAATTCTGTAGCAGAGGTTCATAATGCGCCAATCTATTTGTCTAAGTTGATACAAATTAGATTTTCGATTTAAAACTATAGACGGCTGAAGCGAGGATAAGCTTGAAAAATCAAATAACTGTGACGCAACAGAATAAAAAAATTTAGTCGATAAAGAATTCCGAGTAAGTAAGTTTGAGTTTGATTTTGTATAATACTGTTCTACACTGTACAGTGTAGGTTGTATAAATTGTTAAAGATACTATTTCTTATATAATACATTATATTTGACCTGAAAATTAATGTATTTTTTCGATAAATTGATAGGCTTTAATTCTTTAAAGACCTGGTGTCATGAGGTGATCCTGGATTATTAAATTACATCAACAGTTTTTAATTTTTATTTTTAATAGTTTATTTAATATAAGGGATGGTCATAAAAAAAATCACATTTTACTATAAAACCCTAGTGGCATATTCGTTTAACTATTCGTTATTTGAAGCTACGGGCTCAAGATAATTATGATTTATATCATTACGGTTCTCATTATTACAATTACAAAGAATATATTTTCAAATTTTCAAATGAAAACACCCAAATACTAACTTTTTGCCAGAAATTGACAGAAAAAAAAACGTAAACTTTAGTTACGGTTTTTTAATATGAAAACAGTGGCATTTTCAGAGATGTAGAAACCAAGAAAAATCATGCTAATCAGTGTGTTTTCTTCACTTTATCATTGTTTTCAGAACTCGTTCTGTAGAGTTGAATCACTGACTCATCGAAAACATAGAATATAAACTTTTTTAGAATATAACTATGAATAGCGCCATCATTTTGAATGCTAAAAATATGGTTCGAATTAATTTTTTTTCCTGTATGTATAACGTTTCTCTGAAAATATGTGGGTTTTGGCTTTCGAATATTTCGAAATTCTTATGTAACTCTAACCATGTGGTCATTTTCGCCAATTTAGAGCACCATATTTGAATAACATTATGTAAATTTACGTTCTATAAATTGATACTTAAATAAATTCGCCGCTAGAGGTTTATATATAAAAGAACTTTATTTTATATATTTAAATATATATATATATATATTATATATATATATATATATATATATATATTTAAATATATATATATATATATATATATATATTTAAATATATATATATATATATATATATATTTAAATATATATATATATATATATATATATTTAAATATATATATATATATATATATATATATATATATCAGAATAGTTATATATATATATAACTATTCTAAATACTGTCGATACAGTTGAAATTGATTTCAATTCAAAATATAAACAAGTAAATAGGAGTTGTTCATTAACCTTATTAATTCACTTGAAACATGAGAGCTCAATGGTAAATATATAGCAGACAGACAAAAATGAAAATAATATGCATATTCTTAAAAATAAATTTTTTTTCCTTAATGGATTAAAAATTTAAATTCAAAATATAACTGCATCGTATAATTTACATTACTTTAAATTTTCCTTCAACGCATGCGATTTTACTGTGCGAAAGTATAAAAATATTGAGTTTGGTAAAAGAAATAAAAAACGACACTCTTTGAGCAACATTTTAGAAAACTGTTCCAAAGTTATCGATATTTTCAAAAACAAGTTTTCGGAGAAAAAAATAAACAACCAACATGTAATTTCAAATGCAGTTTCACTAATGCGTAAAGTTAGAATTTGTCGTTACGCCATATCTTTTTATGTGTGCTTAGATTATAAAAACCTGAGCATTTTTTTGTAAATTACTGAAGGCCAAACGGATATCTGCACCATAAAAATCCTGACTCGAAAACATCTTTGCTTTTTTACATTTTTCTGATGCAAACAAATTTTTCCAGATATTTGTTTCGTTCCCACAGAAGCCCATTTAGAATTCTTTTTTTTTTATTTCAGGAAAAACAATATTTTCTTGATTCAAACAAGAACACGCTAACACAAGATTTTTTTTAGGCTTTAAGTTATTTTTCTTCTAACAAAAGTATCTACAAAAAGGAAGTTAAAAAGGCTAGAGATAAATCATGTGAAAAATCACGTTTTAGGTTATTTTTTATTTCTGATATAAACTCATGCTATGCGTTGAAATGCAACATTGGGAAAAACGAATTTTCGCTAGCTTATAGTTAGGCTTAATTTCCGAATCATAAATTTACTCATTACCCTATGTAATTAGCTTCCATAACAACTAAAGTATTTAATTTTGCAGTTTGTATGCTTATAAAACTTAAGCATATTAAAACACCTATATAGATTTTTTTTTATTAGTAAATTAGAAATAATTATTTAAATATGTTATATTAACTATTGAATAATTTATCAAAAAATAGTTAAAATGTAAATACATATTCAAAAATCTTGATAATTTACGTAAACATTTTAGTGTATATCAGTTAAAGACAACTTTCTAAAAGGTGTGTATGTGCATCAGTACATAAGCACTTTAGTACTTATCAGTGATAAATTATTCTAACTAGATTTAAATATTTACGATAGTGTTCCGCGACAGATGATAGGCATAGACTATTGCGAAACTCCAAATCAGTATTTTCTGATGCATATCAAGTCATTCTATTTAAAACATTTGCACGGATCACTGTAAGTTTTGTCCTTAGACTACAGCAATACCGAGCTTAAAATGGGGATTTTAAAAAACTCATTGAATAGTTTTTGACATACAAAGCAAGTCATCTGTTAACAGATTTTTGAGATATTTTTGAAACTTTTAGAAGAGAATCAAGGACTCACTAAGGAAGCTGCACAATTCCTTCGATTTCATTTAGCATTATTACATTCCATCTTTTATTATACTGATTTTTCAAAAAAATTTCGAGTAAGGACATCGAGTAAGTACATGGAGAAAATATCGCAAATGTAATGAAGTTTTAAGATTGACATCCTCATTAGTCTTAATTAAAATTAAAATCAAGATTCGAATGATTATTATTGACAAATATAACCCTAAATTTTCTATGTGAATACTTACCATTTGTTTTTCATTAAAAAGTTTGAGCTTATTTATTTGTAAAAAAATTGAATTGACATTTTATATTTGAATGTGAATTTTCGGTGTTAGTTTAACAAATATCAAACAATTTTAAATGAAACATATATTTTATATATATATTTTTTTAAAAATACATACTGTGTCTAGGTAACTATACATTTTACCTTAATATAAATACTATTCCATAAGTGAGAAACAGATATATTCCAATATTTTGCGTACCATTTGCATTAAGAACATTTTAAAATACTGTTTAAATTAAAGTAAACGCTTAATCATCTGAAATACATGATACAATATTTTATTTAACAGCCATTAATCATAACATAATGTGGTTATTAAACACTTTATTAAAAGGTATAAAGAGGGGAATGAAAACGGAGGTATGAAGTATAATGCTAATTTTAAAGAAAAATATATAAAAAGTTCAAGAATAGTAGCTAGTCATAACGAAAATCTATTAAAATATTTAAAAATATTTTTATGTAAACATGCATATGGAATGATAAATCAGATTCTTTCTACGTTTTCAGCTACGACATATCATATACAAAAGAAGTACGATAACTTACATTTTCCACATTTCTGTTATAATAAGAAATCATAAAAAACTCTCTCAAGACTTATAAAAACATTTTCTCTTTTTTAGATATTCAAGATAAGATTCTAGTCACGGATGTAAGATTGCAATGCAATAGCAATTTTGGCGCCTACTTGGGCTCGATTTCCAGTGAAAGAGAATCCAAAAATATTTATTGGAATTCCTGAGTTCTGAGGAAAACTTGAGCATATGCAATAATAAAATATTTCATTTCAAATTTTTGAATATTTTTTTTATTTACCTTGCTCTGCATTGTTTTTCATGAAGATTAAAACAAATGTAAGATTAGAGCTACTCCGTTTATATAACTTGAAATATGAAATAAAATAATAATTAAAATTGAAAAAAAAACCTCAGTAATAAAAAAATAATAAGTATACAAAAAGTAGAAAGCAATAATATAGAAAATTAGAAAAATAATAAAAAGGAAACATTTAAAAATACATTACAGTTAAAAGCAACAAAAGAACTTATTTAGATATTTTAGATAGATTCTGATTCATTTAGTAAAAAAAATTTCATGTTTGTTTAATTTTTTTTTCTCAGAAGATATTCTCTCTATCTCTTAGGATTATTAGTATAAAAAGCAATATGTTTTATTATTTGTTTTATTAATTTATCCATTCATTTATGTTATTATGTTTTATTTCGCTATGCTAACAATTTCTATTCATTTATCATTAAATTTGAATGTAATGCTGATGTCACAACGAAATTATTCCTAGAGCCATGGAGACTAAATTTGAGTTTTAAAGTGGAAGACATTAGTCATTCAAAAGATCAGTTTCGATTATTCAAAGATCAATCATTCAAAAGACCTCATTTAAATGCAAAATATTAGTTGCATCTTTTTTTTATATGAATCAGAAGAAAAATTTTATCATTTCTTTTAAAATCGTCTCTTTCTTTCGTCATAACTACAACGATTTAACATATTAACCAAACATATCGAACAAAGCAAATACTTTTATTTTAAAAATCTTTCTCTCATTTAATTTATCATTATTAAAGTTTGTAAGCTTTCAGTGGAAAATTTACATTATTACATTAAAGGTACAAACTTAAAAAAAAGATAATTTACAATGAAAGAAAACGCATTTTCCATTTAATTGTAAGACAAAAATAATGGTTTATTAAAATCATTTAAATTAGTTTTACACAATTCGTACTTTATAATCATTCATTCAAAACAATTATATTATGCTTTTAACAAAGTAATGTATAAATGTAAATGAATAAATTCTTATTTACTATTTTTTTTTACTTTAAAAAAGTGAAGTATCTTTTATCCTAACTTTTTAAGATAAAATAAATAAAACTTAAGATATCTATTATTTCTTTTTTTATTTACTTTCGCATTGTTATAAACAAAGTTTTATTTAATTTTTCTCTCAACTACCTGATTTATTGTTAAGCATCCCCCACATTCAAATTATTCTTAGCTCTAAGATTGTTCTAACATACTTCGTAGGCTAAAAAAAGATAAAGAGAAGACCAAAAAGTAAAATTTGTAGTCTTTGTCTAGACAGACTTAGAATATTCTTATGTATTACATGTACATTATCCTACAATAATGGGAGAAAACATTTTCAATTTTTGACATTTCTTTAAATTTCTCAAGAAATAATTCGATAGTTATTTTGTAATTTTAGAAGCGTTTAGGACATGCGATTTCTCATACTTATTAATAAGGCTTAAAGTTTTCAGAGGTTTGAGAAGCCGGCAAATAATTACGAACGAAAACAAGCATTTTTTAAACACCTCATACAAAAATATATCAATAAGCTTGTAACTTGTATCAGTTTTTTTGTTGTTATTTACAGTAATTGCATAAAGTTTCATAAACCTAGCTTGAAATAATTATAGAAAACAAAACTAATATATTTGTCTTTGTTTTTCCTTTTGCTGTAACTTCAAAAATATGTAATAAAACTAAACGTAATAAAATTTATGGAGTGATTTTTAACTATTTATAAAATTATCATTTTTAATTTTGAAAAAAAAAATTATTCGTTATAAAATCTTATAAGATGAGCCATTTAAAGAAGGTTATTTTTTCCTACTGCTCATGAGCTGAAAAAATTTTACAAAATTTCTTCATAGTCTTATAGTGAAATCTTCTTATAGGTTTCTTATAGTTTTCACGAATTGTGAAAGTAAAAAAAAATTATATCGCACATATATTACAATTTTTTAATGAGTAAAAGAGGAAGAGTTATTAATTTATAGAAGTTAAACTAAAAGTAATTATAAAAATTAAAATTATGAAAAATTAAATTTTTATGGAGTATTTTTGATGCTGACATTGGACAAGGAACATGATGTTGTCATTGGAAAAGGGACATGATGTTGTGAAATTGGTTTAGAAACTGAAGGAACGATTGGATACTTTTTAGGTATAAGAAAGTAAGAATTGTAATCAATTGCATCCTGGAGCCTGCTTTGAATATCTTCATAAATGATATTTTATGGAGTTACAAGAAAAGTTCACAAAAACGTGAACAATAAAAAAATTGGTGAACAGTGTTCCATAAAAATTTTGCCAAAATCTTCAAAACTAGACGTGATATAACAAAATGGCTCTTATTTAAAATCAGCTTAACAAAGTACATTAGAAAAGGCAAACACTATATTTATAACGTGATATCTATAACTATCTACTGTGTCAATAACTATCTAACTTGATATATAATTAGTTATGTAACTTCTTTATAAGCAATAATACCTGCACAAAAGATTTAGTCTTTTTAACGGTAGTCTATTATATCATTCAAATCATCTTTAAGCGTGGATATCCAATCATTAGATCGAACAAAATTAAAGCGTCAAAGGTTGCTCAAAGTACAAATATTGGATAACAATTCAGAAATCACTAAGCATGCATACTAAGATATAACACTTTTAATTTTAAACAATCTAATTATGAGTTAAAAATACATAATAAAAACGAAAAATGTTAGGAATATTATAACGACAAAAAAAAAATAAAACACAAATTTCAATTTTAGGATAAAGTAAATTTCTAAAAAAGCAATGTAATACAAAAAAAAAAAATGTATTACTCAATTTGTTTCGATATCTGTTTCCATTTACTCGCTGTTAGCTTCACCCGCAAAGAAAAGCTCTAGAATAAAGAGGATGGCGAAATTTAAAATCGAAAACCTTCTTTTCTAAGTAGAAGAATGCAGTTTGTTTTAAAAAAGTGAAATCATTTTAAAAGAAACCACTTGAAGAAAATTTTCTCAGAGAAAGAGTGTTACTTTAGATGAGATAAAGCATACTTGACATCGATATTGAGAAAGTACGAAATTGAGGGTTTTTTTTCTCGATGTTTTGTTTTTCCATTCGAAGAAATTGAAATTTATTTATATATTTCGTTTTATAACATATGAAGAAAGCATTCGATTACAATCTTTCGTAAATAAGGTACTTTTTAAAAACACTCCAAAAGAAATTTATCCCTTTATCCCTATCCAGTTAATCAAAAATCCGGGCAATTGGAGAATCGATAAAACAATTTATTAGCCAAAACAGGCGAAATGTGGTTAGAAAATATTAATTTAATAAATATATAAATTTCATAATTAATTAAATTTTATGAATATAAAATCAATGTGAAATACATTTATGCTATTATTTTCAACTGGTTTTGATTTTACTTTCACCAGTCAGAACTTAGAAGCGCTACTTTCTTATATAGGGTATTACAGTTAAATGTTTCAGAACTTTTAAGAGTTCCGAATATTCTGGAATAATCCTGGTCCTTCGCAATTTTTTGCATTACACTTGGAACTTTCTTGCTAGGCCATCTACCGTTGCAATAAAGCATTTCTGGATCAGCGATGCTATGTGATGACAATGTGTCAGGATGCACTATATCTTTCTTAAAAATTATAAAATGTTTAACTCAGATATACCATGTATTTGTATTTAGTGCTGTTTGAATTCATATGCTAAATACTCGTGTATTATATGTGCATTTAGTATATAAATATGCTAAATAAATATAAAGCTCATTGCAATCTAGATGTGCAATGTAGCAACAATCTAGATGCAGCACAATCTAGATACATCTAGCGTCAAAACTAACATTTTTAAAATAAGTATCACAATCTATGCCACAATCTCTGAATTTTCACCGTGAAAATAAAGTCTGATCTAAACTACCAGAATATGGTAAAATTTACCATGTTTCTGACTCTATGAGAACATCTAAGTGCACGGTAATTTTCACCGAAGCGTTTTCGCAATGACTTACAATATAAAAGAACAATTGTCTTATATTTTGAGTCAAAATTTGGTAAATGTGAAAACATTTTATACTTTTAACATGGTACCTTTGAGTATGGCATAAAAATATTTTATTCAGCTAAATTTACTTTTTAGTTTTGTATTTTTATTAAATGTGTAGTAATAAGTACTATGGTTTTGAAAACAAGAATTTTTAATAAACCATTACCATATGTACAGAAACCATTAGCATATCAATGATTTAAATACCGTTTCTTTTGGCTTATTGACAGAATTATGGGGTTTTTCATTACCAGAAATATATTTAACGTACAGTATAGTAATTTCAGCCGTATTTTTTCCGTATCATTGCGTGGTGTAGGCTCTTTAGAGAAATGATTTGTTTCTGGCTAAACTATCAAGTACTAAAAATAAAACAGTCCTTTTCTTAAGCACTAATCGCTTTTTTTATGAGCTATTTAAATTTCAAAAATATAGGTACAAACTGGATTTCCCTTTTTATGTGCCGTTGACTCTTCCAGTCAAAAATTTCGGTACAAAGTTGTCTGTCCTCAAATAGTTAATTTTGCCTTCAAGTGGTGAAAACCATTGGCGATTAACATCGTACCAACCAAACTAACCATAACGTCTTCTCATTCACTTACTCATCCTGGAAAAACGTGTGCTGTACTTCTTTTTGTACTGGATATATATTCTCTCCACATATTCTTCCATATCATATCATATCCTCTCAGCAAAATATAACTAATTTAAACTATTTGCAATAAGGCATAAAGAAATTTGCAAGAAAACCTAATGAAGCAATATAATTTAAAAATGCTAAATCATTATTTTTAATGACATTCGCTAGGCAAAGTTCATGACGCAAGCATAAACTGCTCTAGAGTCTTAAAATAGACACACAGTTACATACACAAACTCTTTATTTTACATATACGGTACTTTATAAATGGTGCAGAAATTTAAGACCAAATAATGTTTTTAATTTTGTATTCCTTCTTTTAATTGCCAATGCCTACCGGACCCAGCTATTACTGTTTAATATTTGCAAATCATTTTAAGTAACGTGTGCTGTACTTCTTTTTGTACTGGATATATATTCTCTCCACATATTCTTCCATATCATATCATATCCTCTCAGCAAAATATAACTAATTTAAACTATTTGCAATAAGGCATGAAGAAATTTGCAAGAAAACCTAATGAAGCAATATAATTTAAAAATGCTAAATCATTATTTTTAATGACATTCGCTAGGCAAAGTTCATGACGCAAGCATAAACTGCTCTAGAGTCTTAAAATAGACACACAGTTACATACACAAACTCTTTATTTTACATATACGGTACTTTATAAATGGTGCAGAAATTTAAGACCAAATAATGTTTTTAATTTTGTATTCCTTCTTTTAATTGCCAATGCCTACCGGACCCAGCTATTACTGTTTAATATTTGCAAGTCATTTTAAATAAATGTATCATGAAATGTTGCGTGATGAGGTATTATTACAGGATTACCTTACTTGAGTATTGCTTTTAATTTTCAGCCTTTTTTACAGAAATCAAAATCTAAAACCTTATAATAGAAGAGAATGGTGACTCAGGAAAAGGGGATATATAAATATTGAATTTAAACGCCAAATGTGGAATATGAATTTTTTTTACAGGTATAAAATGCATTTATAACTTTTATTAATTTTATGCTGAAGGCAATTAAGTAAAGATACTGTCATATGACTTCTCTGTCCAATATAAGTGAATCCACAACAAGAAAACTAATTTTAAACAATTATATTTTTAGGTTAAAATATAACGAAACAATTTCCGTGGATATAAATGATTTTAAATTCTCAGTAAAATCGGTAGGAATTTTAAATAGTTACTGTAATCGCAAACAACGCTTTTCATTTGTTAGCATTTTTTTTTCTAAAATGAAATATAATTACGGAATTTAGAGAATAATTTTAAAACAGTATTCTTCTTATAAGTGCACATTGTTTAAATAAGTAAAATAGTATGCAAAATATAAATGTAAAATATTAATGTTAAATCAAACATAATTATTTTTTGTTAACTTTTCTGCATCATTCTAAAATCTTTATTTGAAAATCCATCCTTGGATAAAATCAGATTTTGCACTTTACCATAAAAGGATTTTAAATTTTTTATTCAAAACGCTTAATATAAGTTTTGACTTTAGAACAACAGTGCTTGCTTGAAGTTTACCAAAGAAACAAGATGCCATAAATTTATGCAGCGTAACTTCAGTTTTCAGAAGCAAAATTTTAAAACTATTTTGACATGAAAAAAAAGGCCAAACTAGTATTTGGCGGTAAAATGCGTGAAGTAGTAAACGGAAGTTATGAGAAAATTGATTAATGTCTACAAAATGCATTGCAAGCAGCTGCGATCTGAAAGTGCTTTACGTAAGATACTTTTACGCAACGTTTGCGTGCAGAAGGGAAATTCGGAAAAGTAATTTTCCTCAGGGAAGAAGTTATTCATGGAAGCATTTAAATTTCACAACTTTAAGGTATTTATATTTTTGTGTGAAGAAAACAAGAATTTCAAGCCAACAGTTATAGTATTAAAAGAAAGATTTATTTAGAGAGTCAATATAACGAGGATAATTTAATAAGGAAATGATATAAAAAGGGATTCTATGGTTTTTGTTTGCATTCGATGTATGGAAATTGATGTATTTGTCAAAATATATTTTGTAAAAACATAATTAAACCATTTTAATTATATCGGTAAATGTATAAAAATAAATTACTTCTTATTCATAAAAAAATAGTGTAAATACTCAGTAAAAAAGCTTCTGAATGTCTTTTTAACATGGAAGTGTATACAGATTCACAAAATTAAAAAAAATTTTTTAATTCCTCAACTGGGAATTTGTTTTAAAGCTCTTATGTTGTTCGCAGTTAGAAATGTTATTTTGGTGTAACAATAGCTTTAAAAATAATTCGACTGCAATGTGGCTGTAGGTTTTTTTTTAAATTAAAAACTTGTAAATTGACTTCATTTTTTTATCTGCAATTAGAAAATCAAAAAATAATGTTAAGATGTGCAAGATTTTTTTTTTTTTTAGGAAAACGATTAGGACTCATAAGAAAGTGATTCTATTTTTAATAAGCATAAAGGAAATAACAAACATAAAGATAAAATCTTAAGCTTGACAATATATTTAAGACTTCGCGCGAAAAGAAAAGGTCAAAGCTCATGCAAAAAATATCAAACAAAGCACAAATTCGAGGGCAAACAAAATAAATTGAAGATTATTATAATTTTGAGATATGTGCTTATTTAATGTGCATATCGTGTATGAATAATTTAAATTTGTCCGTCTATCACGCCCATCTCTTTCACTCTTCACAAAATATTGAAACAAATTACTACGAGCCATTTTGAGAGTTCAAAAGAAATCTCCGTAAACCGTCGATGGTGCTGTTACCAATGACCTTATAGACATTAATTCTCCGTTCATGGTGAAAACAGTTTCAACGTCAAATAGTTAAATTTCGGTTGGACCTTCTATGTACTAATCGACTAGTTTCATATCTATCAGACAAAGTTATTTTCCAACAATTTCGAAAAAAAAATTTTAAAAACCAATTATAGCATATCTTTTTCACGAAGAAAAGCCGCACTTGAGATAACTATTATGTAAAGAATGTTAGACTGACATCTGGTTTTGAAATTGTATGACCACCTTAGTGACCACCCTTACGTGATGAAGCACACTGGAGCTACAATCCGTTTCTTGCAACTATTGTTTTTTTTTTTTTTTTTTTTTTTTTTTTGGAAAGAACGAAGAAAAAATAAGAACACGGGCATCATTTAACACTGAAACTAGCTTAATTAACTAAATAATGATAATCAAAAATGAATCATCTACACTGCAAGCCATGGTGAGCATAGGGGTCATGACTTTTTAAGACTCAATAAATTCGTGCCTAAAGGCATGATGATGGTAGCATGATCAGCGTCGTGTAAACTGGACTGAGATATGACAGAGAATGTTCTGATTTATGAAATATTTTTCTTTCAGAACCCCTTAAATAAAAATTAAAGTTATGGTTTACTCAAGTGACAGAAAAAGCCCCCGTAATACAGGTGACAATATTCGAATCCTAACCAATGCGGACTGATTAAAGTTTTTTTGTATTGCCTTAATAAGTCAAACTGCTAATGCAAATTACCAATAGTGGTAGGCATATCAAGAGTTAATCACAAGTTAAAAGCAGTGTTTAGAAAGGTTTTGTTGAAGAAGATAACTTCTGGTTCTGTTCTGAAAAACCTTTGTTGCGTCATATAGATGGGAAGTGTTAGATAATTTTAAAGAAGATACATTCGCTGAGAATATAATAAAAATAATTCCAAGCATGTTGTTTGGAATATGAAATCTATTATTTTTATTTTTATCTAGACAGGAAACCGGCATTCTCTTAAAAATTACATTTTGGTGAAAAACTCATTTTCAATTAAATGGAAAGAATTTACCACATTAATATATAAGCTTTTCAAAATAACGTCAGGAAAGTGCGTTTGAAAGAAAATAAACTCCACCAAGTCACCTTCTTCCCACATAAAACCAAAATGGTTTGTGATACTTAGAAAATGAAAAGGCATGTCTATGAGTTATTTAGCTAGAAGTAGCAATAGATTTTATATAACAAAATAATCCTAGGATTGGCAGTTAAAATATTTAAATGTTTTTTTTTTTTATTTCTTTATTTGGATAAAAGACTAGTATTTTTATTGAAAAATGAGCCTTTGTAATTAGAAAACATAAAACATGTCTCTAATAACGAGAAAAGAATCAGTTATTTAGCTTGTAGTAGCAATCGATTTTTATATAACAAAACAATTCTAAGATTGACTATTAAAATATAAAATGCATTCCTTTACTTATTTATTTGGATGAGAGACTAGTATTTTGTAATAAAAAATGAGTTGTGGTATTTTGAAAATATATATATATCATTTCACAAAGCATAATCAATTATTTAACTCTAAATAGCTATAAGTGATTGTCAAGGTTAATAATTATTCTTTAATTTAAACTTTAGTAATTTCAGATGTGATTGCGCTTTGAAATAAACGACATTTTTATAAAGATAAAAAATTTTAGAAAATCTGTAATGTTTTCGAATTTTATGCAAATTTGTTTAGAAGTTGTAACATGAATAATTTATAGAATTAGATTTCCTTTACGAGTTTTTTCTGAGAAAACAGAAAAGGAATATTAATTCTCTGTTTTTTAAATATGGAATTAATTCTTAAATGATAGGAAGAACATAAGGCCCATTTTAGGATGACTAACAGATGGTCTAACAATGGGATATTTTCTGTTTTTTTTTTCTTTGAGTAAATTCCAGTTAGACTTTACATAGAAAACTACTTTACATGAAGGATTCTTTCTTGTAAACCGTTCTCCCGATAATTCTCTCGTAATTACTTTTGTCCAGGTTACAAATAACAAGGTTAATTTTCACATAATTAACCTTGAACTTAACCTTAAACTCAATAATTTTCACATTTTGAACATAATTTTCTTAATCGCACTGCGTAGACAGGTTGTCCATGATTGTTGATAAAGTAAAACATGGAAATCATTCAGCCTCCTTTAGAAAAAGAACGAGTTGTAAAACTATATGACATACTTTAGCCAATATTTTCTTGTTGAGATTTTTCTATATAAAGACTTTCATTCCTGTACAACTTTCGAAAATATGCTGAAATTTTAAATCTAGTTTGGCACATTTGATGTATTTTGAAGGCTGATAAGATAGTGTGAAAATTTTAATTTTCATTTCTTAATGTTTTGTATGAATATAAGGTACTAATTGATAAAAATTATGAAAACTGTTATTAAGAGTTTGCTATAAACATTACTAAAACTATTATATTTCTGAAATTTTGAAGGAAAAAAAATATCGACAGTTGCATTATTGATTCTGTGTAAATATCTTTAAGAAATTTCAGGATATTTATAGAAATTTGTCTTATAAGGAAGAAAAAATGGGCAAAACAAGCTAACAAAACATTATTTTTGATTTAAACTGCTAAAAAAAATAAAAAATAAGATAAATAAATGCTCTTAAACGCCAAATCCTTTTTCGTCAACTTCAGAAAAAACGAAAACTCTCCTGTGTCAACTAATTTAGTTTGAAAAATATATTTTCCGTGAAGAAAAGTATTCGTTTTCTTTTGAAAAGTGGCAGGTTTCCCAACCGTTTCTTTTCAAAGAAAAACCGATGTGTTGGAAAAACCGTTGGAATTTTAAAAAATAACAAGTCTGGCTGTTTATCGTATATTTTTTTTCCTTAAAAAAACCATTGATTTAAAAAGAAATGTTGAAAAATGAACAAATACTTTTGAAAGTTAACAATTTCCCCCATTTAAAATTAAATGAAGAGTAAATAATTCATAATATATAACACTCACATTTGCAAAACACTCACGACATGCGTAATACCTCTTAACTCATATTATTTTTAGAAGTGGAATCTATTTTTAAATCTGAATTCAACATGATAAACGTGTATTTTTAAACGAGTGAATTGCTATATTCGAAACGTAAAATAATCTATGCACATACTCCATCGATCATCTTTCATTATGATTGATAGATGCAGAAAAACAAAGATTACAGGTCTTTAAAAAATGGTATGTGTGTGTATATACACCGAAGAGCCATTACATTATGACCACCCTGCTAATAACATGAAGGACCACCTTTAGCTCTCAAAACTGGTAGCACCCGCCGTGGCATTGATTCC
This sequence comes from Parasteatoda lunata, assembly GCA_949128135.1. Lineage (NCBI taxonomy): Eukaryota > Metazoa > Arthropoda > Arachnida > Araneae > Theridiidae > Parasteatoda > Parasteatoda lunata. The sequence goes on from OX421971.1 coordinate 42,416,133, forward strand.
ACAAGGTGCTGATAGGTAGTCTGAGGTATCTGGTACCAAGCGCTCACCAACTGGTCCTGCAATTCCGTCATATTGCGAGGCAGCGTGGCAGCACGAATTTGGTTTTCCAGGTAGGACCACAAATGCTCTATTGGATTAAGGTCAGGTGAATTTGGGGGCCAAGACATGACTTGAAAGTCACTGGAATGTTCCTAGAACCTATCCATGACGATTCGACTCTTGTGACATGGTGCATTATCCTGTTGGAAAACACTATCCCCCGCAGGAAAAGATGTTGCCATGAATGGGTGAACCTGGTCTGCAACTATGTTCAAGTAGCTTACAGACGTCAGGGATTTTTCTATGAGGATTATGGGTCCTAATGTGCCCCATGTAAGCATTGTTCCCGGGCGAGAAACCATAAAAACCTGGGCGAGCCCATTGTTATAGATGGAGGATGGTCATAATGTAATTGCTCTTCGGTGTATATAGCTCGGCTTAACCCTGTCCAGCCCCCAATGCCCCCATACGGGGCGGGCGTTCAGGGAATAATCGAATACCAGGTATCTGAGTAATAAACGTGTATGGAGTATATTAGAATTTTTGCAAATTCATCGTCTCTAACAAAATATATTTTTTTCTCTAACAACAACTATTTAATCTTGTTTCTTACAAACGTTCTTTATCTGAATTAATAAACCTTTTAGCCGGATGAAAGAGAAAAGTCGCTAAGAAAATGTAGAATTTTTTTAGCGACTTAATTTATTTTTTTAAACATAAATAAATAAGTTAAAAAAAAAAAATAATAAATAATTGAATTTACTTGCACTTGGCTACATGAAAAAAGATCTTTTTGATTATCTTAATATAGGGGAAAGGACTTTAGTAGCAATCTGAATTTTTTTTTCAATATTTTAGTCATAAGAGTGAAAAAAATTTCAGCCTCTCTATATTATTTACTGAAAAAAAATTTTTTTGCAATTTTGTGTTACTTTTTATTGATTTATTTAAAAGTTGTCGGAAAAAAAATAAAACTATAAAACATAAAAATATTTATTATATACTTATATGGAATGACCAAATAATTTTTGATAAATGAAATACTAAACTTAAAAAGTTTTTACCACATGGACTTTTGCTAAAATCATCATAAAAATATTATTAAATGTGGATTATCCTCATAATTCGATGGCAAAAAATGGAATTCAGTTGAAACAAGGGTATGCTTATTTAGAGAAAATTACACTTTTGTGTATGATTCCAAAACTTAATTAACAATTTGTCAAAATTAGCATTATCGATGTTAAGGTCATTTCATTTTACAATTAAGATTAGCACTAAGTTTGTGAAAATACCATAAATAGAACAAGAGTTATTTACGATGGTAGTATTTTCCCTTTTTGACCATTGTACAAAGCCTATAGTTTCCCGTCAAACTGGACAATGTGCAATGTGTCTCAATCTCATCACCTTTTTAAATATTATGAAATCACTGTCAAAAAGATATCAATGAAACCAACACATTAGTGGTTGCAAATCAGTGCTGAACAAAATATAAAAGACTTGAAGATTCGGCTCTACATCATTTCCTGATAGCCTTCCAATGGTTTTTAGATTTGTGTCTTTGTGAAATTTAATAATTAATGTTACTTTTTGCAGCTATAAGTGATTTTCTTATGCTAGTACTAAAAGAAAACAAATCTTTTTTTTAAATTCTAAATAGAAAAAACGCGCTTAAAAGCAGCAGAAATTTCAAAAAAAGAATAAATGTAGCAATAAAGGAAACGAAGGAAATAAAAATAAAAATATGACCACCGAAGCCGACGTCTTCAGGGGGTACCGGCCCCGGTAGCCATAAAACGAAACCTTTTCTATTGAGAGAGAGAGAGAGAAAATGCCTAAATTAACTTCCTCAGTACCCCGAATGTTTTGTATAGAAGTCCAGGAATAAACATGAAATACATAGAACCAATTCAGAAAAGAAACTCAAACAAAATCATCAGAAATAAAAACTGACTTTAGCCAGGTCAAACAGCGATTTCATAAGCAAATCAAATGAAAAGGAAACAAAAGAAAACAACGCCCTCTATTGGAATGCGCAGATTGAAAAAAAGAAGTCAAAGAAAAGATTACGTAACATACTAATCGAATGCTTTACTGGGGCTGCTGAAAGATACACTATAAGCAATTTTATTATTTTTATTTTCTTATGTATATATAACCGTTGTTGAATAACAGACACAATTTTGAGTTTACGACTACCTAAGTTTAACTCCGTAGTCTTGTATAAAGAATAAATTCAGATGAAGAGGGAATAGACCTTCGTGGACCTAGTCAGACTCCCAAGGTTAGCCTGACTACAAAGGGACTCTAACTCAGAATCAGTCTACCACAGAAAATATTTTACGTCAGCACTGTGGTCGATGCGAGCTGGATGTGGATCGGTCCCGAGCCATAGATGTGATTTGATTTCGACTCACCTCATCTATCATCTAAGCCATCACGGCAACAATGGGCTATTGGCGGATTTCTTTGAAACATCCCAGAGGATGATTTTAAGACATACCATCGCAATTTTGATTGGGGATCATCACAATTGAGAGGATAGCTCCCCCGCTTTAGATAGCTTGATGACCTGTGCACAAAGTACCTGTGCACAAAGTCTTGCATGTATTTTACCCTGTTGTGTGACGTACATCACTAATAATTACGTTTTTAGGGTCAAAAATTAAGGAAAAAAATCTTAAAATCCTATTGGATTAGGTCGAAATATTTCATAAGATGAAAAAGCCATTTGAACAAATAATGTTTGAATAAATAAAATTAATATAGAATATTTTCTAACCTTATAGAATATTTTTTAAAGAATTATAACAATTATGAAATATGACAAAAAAAAATTCATTTCTAAAAAGTAGTTCTGAGAAGATTTATAATATAATAAATATTTTAGACTTTATTAAGACACATTATGTTTTTTTTGCTTTGGAGTGATTACTTTTGCTCAAGATTAGAAAATAATATGTTTATAAGACTTCCAAGAAGCAGCTTTTTAGAGGCGAAAACATTATAGCACCAAAATATTAAACCACCAAACCACATGACTAACTCCTTTCTCTTTAAAAAAACGTAGAAGAACTTTAAACTCTGAAAAAAAATTAAGGATTCTTTAGAAAATTTCCACTTGCCCTACGTTATTTTTCAAGTTACTCTCGTTTTATTGCTCGACATACCCACTACAATAATATCCAATCCTTTAACAATTTAAAAGCTAAAAAAAGTGTTTTATTTTTCTGGTTCAAACTACTACTGCTTTAAAGACACTTATTTTTACGGAAAAAACAAAGATCGCAGTCGTATAAAGGAGAAGAAAAAAAAATTGTCAAATAAACTTCTCGAAGCTGTTCTATCGAAATCAAAAAGAAAAGAAAATGGTCAAAAGATGGCAGCTGTCCTGATTTTCCAGTAAGAATTCAGACAGCTACTGTGATATTATCTGCAGTAGAGCGTGAATATGGACTACCATTCATCACTTCCATTTCCGCCGACTTCTTCCAAACGACAAAAAATAGAGAGTAATAGATTTTTTCTTCACATTAAAACACTCATTTTTTGTTCTATTTTAATCAATAGTTGAAATTTTCTAAGAAAGGCATTTTTTAGAGTCTGTGTTTTTAATCTCCCACTACGTTATTTAAAAAAAAATTAATGCTTGCGATTTGCAAGGTTCTTAATAATTTCTATAAACAATTATCAATATTATGATGATTAGATTCACCATTGGTATGCAAGAAAGGTTAGACTTTTACAAAGGGGGTTTCACCCAAGCTAAACCCCAAGATTGCTTCGTAATCATATCCAATAAAAGCAGTTTTTCCGATAAAAAGTAACAGAACCCTGAATGCAACTACTTTTTACCGTTGTTTGATCTGAAGTTTCTAAGCGTATTGCATGCCGAAACAATATCATTGAATTATTTAATAATATTATAAGGGACCACCAATTTTAACTGGAAGTTTCTAATTTTAAATATTGTCATTTTCCAATTTTCGTAAAATAATAGGTAAAATAGGTGAAATGTCACAAATGTGTAGTTAAATTGTATAACAGTTAAAAACAATTTCAAGACAACTTCAACTGTACTACATGAAGGCTGTTTTTTAAAGGCTATGTCGCCACATAAAATAAAGCTATTTCACTAGTCATATGCTATTTTCTTAACTGTTGTGAGTATACAACAGAGTTGTGAGTGTACATGAAGGCTGTTTTTCAAAGGCTATGTCGCCACATAAAATAAAGCTTTTTCACTAGTCATATGCTATTTTCTTAACTGTTGTGAGTATACAACAGAGTTGTGAGTGTACATGAAGGCTATTTTTCAAAGGCTATGTCGCCACATAAAATAAAGCTATTTCACTAGTCATATGCTATTACTGTAGTTTTTACTGCTGCACTTTAGTAATGATTTTATTCAAATAAATCATAAAATATGGTTTTAAAATCTGTGATAAAACAAAGTAAATGTGGTTAAATTTGGTAATTTTATCATGATGCTCTTTTACATCATGGCGTAAAAACCATTTATTACCACATGAAAAGAAAAACTACCAAATGAATGGTTTAAATACCTTATATTTTGGTTTTTATTACCAGAAAATTCTTTACTAGAAAATTCATTACAATAACGGTAATTTTATTGGAATTTTTTCCGTGTGGGCTTACAAAAATTTACAAACATTTAGAATTATTCATTAATTTCGATAAATTTCTTCTAGATGAAAAAAATCACTCCAAATTGCTATTTTTAAAAAGTTTAATAACTTTTAAAATATAATTTATATAATATAATATAAAACGTTTATTGTCCAGTCTTGAGCCTAAATAATTCTTTAAGGCAAGTAGTAAATGCCATTAAAATTTTTAACGGATTAAAAACAGTTATCTATAACATATAAATTCATGCTAATATAGCTGTAGTTAAAATAGAACAGATAAAATATACCTTCAGATAAGAAATAAATAATTTTTCTGGTATATGCCTTTATATCTTTTTAATTATTTTATGTTGATCATAGGTCAAGATTCTTTGTTAGTAAAGGATTCAATTATATGCTTTTTATAAGCAACACTAATGAAATGACAAGTAAAAATATGAAGATGAAACCATAAAAATAGAAATAAATGTAGAAAAGGAAAAAAAACAAAATTAAAAATATTAAAAATATGACCACTGAAGCCGACGTCTTCAGGGGGTACCGGCTCCAGTGGCCAAAAAACAAAACCTTTTCTATTGAGGAAGAAGGCAAAAGCCTAAAAACCTTCCTCAGTACCCCGAAGCTTTTGTTTAAAAGTCCAGGAGAAAAAAACATGCAGGACATAAAACTAATACAGAAAAGAAACTCATACAACTCATCAGAAACTCAAATTCTTCAGAAAATAAAAATCAACAGAAAATAAAAACTCACATAAACAAGGTCAGACAGCGAACTCTAAAACAAACCAAATGAAAAGGAATCACTTAAACCAAAAGAAAAACAATGTAATTTTTCTTTGACAACTTCTTCCTATCATTTTCTCAATCTGCGCATTTTAAAAGAGGGCGTTGTTTTTCTTTTGGTTTAAGTGATTCCTTTTCATTTGGTTTGCTTTAGAGTTCGCTGTCTGACCTTGTTTATGTGAGTTTTTATTTTCTGTTGATTTTTATTTTCTGAAGAATTTGAGTTTCTGATGAGTTGTATGAGTTTCTTTTCTGTATTAGTTTTATGTCTTGCATGTTTTTTTCTCCTGGACTTTTAAACAAAACCTTCGGGGTATTGAGGAAGGTTTTTAGGCTTTTGCCTTCTTCCTCAATAGAAAAGGTTTTGTTTTTTGGCCACTGGGGCCGGTACCCCCTGAAGACGTCGGCTTCAGTGGTCATATTTTTAATATTTTTAATTTTGTTTTTTTCCTTTTCTAGATTTATTTCTATTTTTATTCTCTCTTTTTTTGAAAATTCTGCTGCTTTTTAGCGCATTTTTTTAAAAGAAGTTTTGTTCATTTTGTTTGGATATTAATTGTATTCTTTTAGTAAGATGAAACCATAATATTTTTATGTTATATGGAGATATTATTAAAATTTTCATTCAACTGGAACAAAATGTATAGTTTTGAAATATTTTAGGGATAGTTAAAAAAGTTGGAAATAAATGTGACTGAAATGAAATGTAATGTTTAACTAGAATTTGATTGATAATATTTAATAATAAGTTTCCTCTTTCTGATTTCAAGTTCTTTATTTTATTTTTATTTTTTTTAAGGTCTAGTTAGAAAACTTTGAAGACAATAAGACAAGATAAAACACTTATTAATTCAAAGGCCTCTCTAAAAAAACATTTTCCAAGTTCTTGATATTTTAATCTGGACTGCGATCATTAATCATTTTTTCAAGCATCTAAAGAAATATAACAAAGCAAATTCATGAAAAATCTTTTGTACAAAAGATCGAAAATATAAGTTTAAGAAAAAAAAAATTGCACAGTATTTTCGAAAAATAAATCTTAAAACTTATACAGTAAATTTTTAATCTAAACAATTGTGCTTCATGTAAAGTTATCTTTATTCCTATCTAATTTGTGTAAATAACGTGCTAAATGACATTTGATTACGTTTCAATAATAAATAATTTTAATAAAAATGAAAATCATTTTGAAAACTTCGTTATTATTACAAACTGAGTTTGAAAGAAATAATTATAAGGAAGAAACTAATTAAGATGTGTTCTATTGCACCATTTCCATGTAGTTAAAATTAATTTTGTAAATTAGTGCATGAAGTATAAAGTCAAGTATTGTGTAGTATTAATTATACAACAGTAATATTATTACTTTGCAATAAAAACCAAATTTAGTAAAATTTGGTTTTTATTGCAAAGTAAAGAATTAAATGCTAGATCTAGTGTTTCTACTTTAAACCTTCTTTTTTTGAAGCATTAATTATTTAAATAGAAGAATTTATTTTCGTTCATTGTTGCTATAAACACTAAAAACATTAATGTTTAATAAAAAAAAATTATTTTATTTTAAATAAATAGTGAAAAACATTAAATTTTAACGTAATAAAAAAGTTTTGATTATTGGTTGTGGTTTGAGTTAATAATTAAACATAATATTTTCATATTTTACACACAATGAAAAACAGCATTTTATATCAATAAAACTTTTATTCAAATTTAAGCAATAGCACTATGGATTACATCTCTTATTCTAATTTAGTTCAACGCGGCTATAATTTTCGGTTGCTCAACTCAATTAAGTACAGCTAAAGTTGTGAAATTGAACGTATAATTAATTACTAGGAGCAAGGCAAAAAGTTATACACATGTGATACACAAGTTTTGGAACTTGTTTTAAATTGTGTAATCTGGAAAAAAAACAAATAAAATAGTCAAATGGCGAAAAGAACCTAATTAATGTTTCATTACCTTTAACTATGCTATCTAATATCTCAAATATTATTTTAGTTCGGTTCGTCAAGGATAAATAGACTGACAAATACGTAACATTTATGTTTATATGTGTTAATATGTTAACGCTTTATCATTATGTTTATACATTGCGAGTAACAATATGTCATAAAATTTATTCTAGCCGGCCAGGTGGCCGAGTGTTTAGTGCGTCTGATTGCGAAGCCAATGGCCGCGGGTTCGAATCCCGCTCTGGGCATGGATGTTTCTCTCTCTGTGTTGTCTTCTTATGTGTGAATGAGTGAATGTGGTCCAACCTATAAACGGGTTTGTGGCAGTGTGGCGTGGGTAACGTTGCTCGCCTCCGTGACTTTGATTCACAGGTGCCCACTGGGTAACGATAAATGAGCAACACTTTCGGCATGTTTTATGGCGAAGAACGAAATTTCAGTGCCTGCCGTTATTAAAAGAAAACAAAAACATTTATGCTTAATTCTAATACGTAATATACATTAATTTTTGCAACACTGTGATTGATTTGTATCTAGCATCTAATTTTGCATTTGAGATATGGAATTTAGAAAAAATTACGATAAATGGTTTTAAAATTGTCCAAAAAGCGTTGCAAAAGTAATTGATACCAGAATCAGTTATCTCAGTGGGCAGAGATGGCTTAAACTCTCAATCATTGGCCTCAGTTATGTATTGAAATCAAGATCGCAGTACCGTTATAAACTTTGTTTCGCAAAATCATCTGCCAAGACACACGTAAATACGATTAATTTGCATAAATTATTTATTGACTGATTAAGCTTGAATCAGCTTAAAAGAGTAAAATATATAGATATTTAACACCATTTTTACCTAAAAGAGATAAAATGGGATGATGGAATTATAATTCTTTTCTCGCTTGGACAACGAAACGATGAAACTAACTTAGCTGTAAAATTTAAAGAATTCTAAGGTTAGAAGCGAATGGTTCACAAGAACAAACAATATATTCTCTATTATGTTTTATTTATACTCATGTAGATTCCTTAATAATAATTCCATTCATTGTTATTGTTATTTTTTGGAAAACTGAATCAATGTCATGCTATTATTTTTTAAAAGCATAATTAATGCTTATTTGCTCTATAAGTTTTCCTATTTAATGTCTTTTATTTCAATTTAACTCCCTAAAAGTTTGGTCACTTGACAGTTTTACAGTTATAACTCAAAACCTTTAAAATTTATGATTGTGGTTTAATGCGTGGTTAAGATGTCAATATGTAATTGAAACTGTTTAATTTTCCATTTATTTTAATTTAATTTTTTATTTCTATAACTTATAATATACCAAAATTTTATTTTTAAAGTAGAATTAGTTTTAAATAATTTAATGATCAATTTAAATTCCATTAAGATTTTACTAAAACATATTTTAAGTGAATTTGACTCTGAAGCGAGAATGGTTTCCAAAGCTAAGATTCCCAGATAAAATTGCAAGGTTGATTTTAATGTCACGGCAATCTTTATCACAAAAACCCCAGCAAGATTTGTAAATGATTATCAAATAAACCATGCAAGCTAGAAACTAAGTTCAATTTAACTATGCTTGTTTACACGCAATGTAATTCACATTAAATTTGAATAAACAGCCCTTTTATATCAAGATGGAATTTAAAAATACAATACATACTTAAAAAATATTGCGTTTCAGAAAGTTAACATACAAAGGAAGAAAAAAAAATATTCAAAAGCAATGTTTGCAATAAAATATAAAAAAATTATTATTATTATTTATTGTAAAAGTTTATGTGTTTCTTCACTCAATATTTAAAAAAAACAAGACTATTAATAAAATATAAATAATTTTTATATATCTACTTTATAGGAATAATAAATAACCATACAACTTTATTGTGGAACCATACAACCTACAAGATACAAGGAAACCGGATTAGCGGTTGTGGTAAAGCTATCTGGGATTATAAGAACGCCTAGCAATCCTTGAGGGTTGGGGAGCGCCATCGAACAGAGAGTGAAGCTCACTAGCAAATGATTTTTCTCCCAAAACTGATGAGTTTAAAAATTTCAACTTATTCATTTTGTTATCTCAGAGGTAGCAAGTTTAAAAAGAATAATGCAATTCTGCCGAAAAAAGGTAGAGATAAAGCAAAGAAATATTCTTAATTTTGAATTATTGTACGAAATTATTTCCGTTTAACAATAATTGTCAGGGTTGTGTGTCAAGAAAATATCTTTATTTGATGAAAGTAGTTGATGATTACTATTAGTTTGATGTTAGTAGAATATTTATCCTGGAGATCATAAATATCACCAGAGTAAAAATTTTGATGAATAGTTGTTGGAAATTATCATTATCCAATCGTTTATTATTCCTTTGTCCAAAGTTTGAAGATAACCAAATTTAGTGAAGAATCAAATCTGATAAATACTAAAAATATTTTATTTTTGAAATTATGTGGAGTTCTTAAGTAAAAATCAATCTTAATTTTTTTTTTAAATTTATTTTATAACCGTCGTTGAACAGCCGACCCACTTTTTGGGGTTTACTACTACCAATGTCCAACTCCGTAGCCTTGTAATTTTGAACCCAATTCATAAGACAAGGGAACTCATGGATCAGCTATTGGGAGTAATTTGCCTTCGTGGAGAGCTTTTTATTGCAACTAACCCGCATTTGCGTTACATGGAGAGGAAAACCACGAAAACATCCCACGGTTACCCCACTGGCAAGGGGACTCTAACCCATGATCCGTCTACCACTGAGGATATGTTACTTCAGCACTGTGGTCGGTGAAATTCGTATCGACCAGCTATCGATAGTCGAACCCGGTTCTTCTCATTGGAAGACAAAACCTTTTCCTCTGCGCCATCGCTCTCAATCTTAATTTTTAATATAAATAAACATTTTATATTAAAAATTTGAAAAATTACCAGGTGGGTGTGGCTGCAGGGCTGAGCTCCACAAGACACTTCCGCCCACCTAGAAATCAAAAAGGCGTCTGCGATGTATAAGTTTGCATAATTGTCGCCAAAGAAAGTTAAGGAATCCATATATTGGCTGCTAATTGATTTAATTTATTGCCAAGGCTCTTTCTCTAAGCCTCACGCATTCAAATGTGTTGGCGAAAAAGAAAACGTTAGAAATAATAACGAATTTTGATGAATTCAAAACATTAGCAACCATGAAACGTTGTTACGACAGATGTAGAGGGAATCTTTAAAAATAGATTTTATTCTGCACTCATTTCAAGGTTAAGAAATATGTTATGCATATGCGTGACTTTGAGAATTTTCGAACTTTATGTAAAATGTGTCGATATCTGTAAGTCTTCATATACTGAAAACTTTCTGAGAGTTCCATAAAAATAATAAAATATTTCTTAATTCTGAACTTAAGAACTATATTAGAAAATTGAACAAGGCCGAGCCGGAATATTTTCTATTTTTTAAGCAGCTACGTGAATAACATTTGTAAAATACTTATAAGAGCTTCATACTTGATATTTAGATTCCAAAGCTGTAAAACGTGTATTGTGAGAAAAGTACATTTCAATAGATAAGCTTATTACTTTTAGTAATTTGTTAATAACCAGTTTTATCCTACCATATTAGAAAAAAATCGGGTATATATTGAAGAATGATAAATAAAACATCTTTTAGCAACTGAAATATTTGTATTTGCATAATTTAATGCAATAATTTTTTTGTACTTAAAAAGTACAGGGTTTAAAAAAAAGCAAGTATCATTCATTTTGAAATTAATAGATTTGCTACAATTCAGTTAATTGATTAGATTTAAAAATTGAAACCTCATAAAATGATCAAATTAATAGTAAATTTGTGATCATGTTATATCTTTTCATAACTGAAGCTTTTGCAAATGAGTGACCGTAAAAGGTTAAGAGAAGGGTCGTTCTACTTGGCCTAGCCAGGAGCTTATAACCTTTTGCACAGACCGATTATGTCCAATACGTAATTTCTTGGCTTTGCCAAAAATGTCGTACCCCAAAGATTTTTTGCGATTTTTTTTTTAAAAAAAGGAAGGTTTTAAGAAAATTAAAATGAATGTTAAAAAGGTGCTATCAAGCGTTAAACTCACGGAAATTGTGCAATTTGAAACTACAAATCAAAATGTTGATGAAAAAATTTCAAAAGTTTTCCTATTTTCGGCATTGACTAAGGCCTACAGTATGGTGACAGGTGGCCTACAGTAAATTCCATTTGTCTCTAAATAACATGGCAACAGTCTGCAACTAGTTTTGCGAGATATGTTATAAATTTCAGCTGTAGTTTGGTAAAAAAAATAATAAAAAAAAGGGATTCAAGTTTTATACACCTACTTGATTCTGTCCCACTCTTCCCTCCATCAAACTTCAAAATATTGTCATTTTCATATGAACTGTTCTCATCCTAACATTTTCACAAATTTTAAGCAAAATTATGTTAATATTTATAATTTTATCTACGGATTGTATGTGATTTGCTTCTAGAATTTAGTCTCTAATGGATGTTAAGAATGTAGAGTTCATATTTTCTCACTGCACATTTTAGCAGGAAGTTTCATTTAAAAAAAAAAAAAAAACAGTAAATCTTTTTTTATGAATACGGCATCATTTAAATCTTACCAATAGAAATAATTTTAAAAGTCAAAAGCATGTAAAAGTAAATAAATTATATATTTTATTAATTATTTTAATGTTTAGTAGATAAAAACTGGTAAATAACTTTAAATAAACAGCTTTTTGTGACTAAAATATCTCAATAGACCGAGGTTTAGACTTATTATGAAAAAGTCATTACAAAAACATTTGCAATTCTTTTGTTAAAACTAAAAAGAATTGGTACACAAAGTACAAAATTCCCATATTTGTTTTAAAAAAAATATTTCAATTATATACATCGAAAGGAATTTTTATAAATGTTTAATACCAAGCCAAAAAGGTTTTATAGGGTTCGAGATTTTAAATTCGAAAATTCGTAATCTTATATCATAATTATTTCAGGTTTCTTCTGAATACTTCATTTATTAGATCAACAGTAGTTTAAAATGTGTTGTTTATCTTTTCTCACTGCCCGCTTAAATTTAAAAAAAAAACAAGAAATAGAATTTTTCAAAACTTCTGTATAATTTAAAAATGATCAACGAAAATAAGTAAATAACTTATTAAAACAGTATAAAATCGATCGAATCTGAATTTTCATCTTCAAGAACTATTTAAATTTTTCAGATGGTAAATAATTGATGAGTAAACAACTTATTGGATGCTAAAAAGTCGCCAATAGACTTCAAATGAGACTCCTAATGATAGACCGTTAATTAATAACAAATACAATTCGAAAAAAGTAGTCTCCAATGATAGTACGAAACTGCGAATGTTATTATTTTAATTATAAAATTAAATTATAATATAAATAATATTTTGCTGACATGCATTAAAAAGGAGATAACATAGACTTAAGCATAAAATTTTGACATAAAGTTTTAGAAAAAATCTTTATGGGCTTGAAGATTCTGGATACAAATATGTATTCTATTTTGGGGTGATTTGAGTGGTAAAGGAGAATAAAAACAATTAAAAACAATTAATTCAGTTGAAACTAAGAGTCATATGGTCTCAGGTACAAAAACCTAACTACATTGGTATTTATTTTCGTTATTTTTATGATTCCAACATTTAAAATATCAGTCCAAGACCTATATTAGCTTAATTACGTAATCTAAGTCATTAAATATAAAATAAATTTAAAAAAAAACGCTATAAAAATACAAATAAGAAGCACTGAAGATTGAAAATTTGTGGATTTCGAGCCAGTGATGTTCGAAATGGATCAAAAATACTTTTTTTTCTGTCATAATAAGACTTCTCGATTGTTGTAACTTTCATTTCTGTATTCATGTTGAACATTATATTTCTGTTGGAGAGATAAAAGCTAGAAATCTATCCAGTTCATAGAGGTTGCAACATGCAATAAATCGAAATATTTATATGCTGAATATCTCAGCTTGTTGAATGAATTTGAAATATTGAAACCAAAGTTTCTATGAAATTCGGAGTCTCTTGTTTGCTAGATAAATCCTAGAGAATGCTTTAACACCTTCTCAAACAACTAATAAATTTCTTTTAAAATGAATCGATTTTTTTATACTTGAGAAGATTCAAATTTATTAACCAAAAAAAAAACTGCCAAATGTGACTTAGGAAATGATACAGTATACATTTTTATAACTGATATCGATCTTTTAAGAACGCACCATTCAAATGATAGCATTCGATATTGAACTCTCATGCACTTTATGTCTTCCGTTCGCAAAGCTGATACAAAAAGATACTTTTATTGTCAATAAAACATAAACGGCTTAGTATGAACCAATAAGATAAGGCTTCAGGAAATGGAAATTCTAACAACGAAAAGCGTGAAAAAAATATACTAAGGATGGATGATTATTTTTTTTTTAAAAATATATACTGAATATTAAAATGGGAAATTCCAATACTTAAAAGAAAGAGTTTGCTATAAGAGATTGTATTTACTTTTCTTAAATAAAATCCTTACTTTAATGTTCTGGCTGCAATATTCAAGCGTTACACATCTGGGTCTTAAAGACGTGAAAAAATAAAGGAAATAAATTCCTATCTGTAAGGTTTCAGCAAGCGGTTACAAATTAGGCATGCATTATTCATTAGGAAATTCAAAAAGGCGATTGAATCAATTTGATAAAGTTGAGTAATTTCATATATTTTATTGATAGAATTCATTGATGCGGAGGAGTCAGTTTCATTTCCTCTCTAGGTAGTTAGATTATTTTTATTTGATACCTTCAATATTCTTTAATATAAAAAAAAATGTCTCTATTTCACGGTGGGAGGAACTATTTTCGAACTTAAAACAGTTTAAAATAATATAAACTGAATAACGATAACAAAAAAAAACAATGCCTGTTAAAGCTTGTTCCTCTTCTCTTATTGGTCGACATACTTATTTTTGTAATTTGTTTGTTTCCTAATGAATTTACGAGTTTCTATCTCTCATTTTGCGCTTTGAAGCTGCGGTAGAATATTTATAGAACTGAGATTTTAGTATGTATGCAAAATTTACTGTATAGTGTGTTTATGTAGTGCTGTAGTTTGTACGTCACTATTTCGATTGCAATGTTATATAGTCTGTTATATTTTTAGTTTCTTCACAGTGTTTAGCTATATTTATATATTGGCTCTTTTTATATTGATTTCAAAAAACTCTCAAATCATTACTACAGTTTGTTTTGCAGGTTTGTTTGAATGTTTTTTTTTTTTAATGTTTAAAGCTAAAAAGCTGAATTCCTTCACTGAGGTAAAAGTATGGTCAAAACTACCAAAATACAAAACTTTTACCATGTTTTTGGCTCTATAAAATCCCCAAATAGATGTGTAAATTTTACCAAAGTGCTTTGGCAATGGTTTTGCTAAAAATAAATATAATTTTATAATATATGTTTTAAATTTTATAAATATGGAAAAATTTAGTAACTTTAACATGATACCTCATAGCACAATACAAAAATCATTTTCTGGCCTTGTATTTCACAATAAATGTGTGGTAATAAGAACTGTAATTTTGAAAACCAGAAATTTCAGGAAATCGTTACCATAACAGAAAAATTACCAAATGAATGGTTTAAATACCGTATATTTAGATTTGTTAACCAGAATTATGTTTCTTTACCACAATTTTTTTTTTTTTTTTTTTTTTTTTTTTTTTTTTTTTTTTTACCATAAAGTATAGTAATTTTACCAGAATTTTTTTCGCAAAGTATTTATCAACGGTAAGCGTTTCAAATTAACCAAAGTTAAAAATAAATTGAGCCATATTATTCTGCGTTTTTTTAAAAAACTTATATCATCAATTTTATCAAATTAAAAATTTTTTTAAAAAGTGTTTCATAGTTTTTTTTATATTATTTAATATACTTATTGTGAGGTAAAATCACAAAAAAATTTTAAACTTTGCCAGCCCATAAAAAGATTCAAAACCCTTCAGTGCCAAAGCTCCTTTAGTGTAACATTTCTATGATTAGAAGATTATAGATTTCTATGATTAACATTTCTATGAAAAATAAAATAAAGCTTTTGCATGCTTATTGAATGGTACTACCCAACAAGTTATACACTCATTTTAAACAATTTTCAACACTGCGTCCAAAGGCCTCCAAAATTCTTATAGAGTTTCTGTCAGGAAGTAATAAAATACATTTAAATAAAGTACATTTGTTTGATTTGGTATATTTAAGTAAAATAAAGTAATAATTGTATGGTAAAATTAAATCAATGCAATACATACATTTCAATTTTTTTTTTTTTTTTTTTTTTTTTTTTTTTTTTTTTTTTTTTGAAAGTGTGCCAAACAACCATAATGTTCGTAAAAAATTCTATGATGAAATAAAGTTTAAAAAAATACTTAATAAAAATGACTTCTCCTCGTTTCAGTTTCAAAGCTTAAGAAAAAAAAAAAAGTTCTTAAGCTTTGAAAATTCAATTTCTTTATAACATAAAAAAACTAACTAATTAAAAAAAAACACACCAGAGTAGATATATTAAAAGCTGCGTAATGGGTATGACGTTTCGTTTTCTCTCAAAAGCAGAATAAAAAAATCTTTTAAAACAATTCTACGCTCAGAATGTTTTCATTTCTACAATGATCACAAAAGTGTAATTAAGATTTTTAATTACACTCGAGAACATAAAGTGGGTAATTAACACTTAATTACGAGAATAGAAACCTTCTTTACAAAGGGAAGATACACGCCTAGGTGTGTACGGAATGTTTTCTTCGAATATTAAAAAAAAAAACTGCAGAAAGGTAAAATAATAATTAAAGTGCTTTAGAATGGAATTTTTTTCGAAAGAAAATATAAATTTTCGCTGTTTTAATGAATTTTCTTTTATATTTCTTGGCTTTAAAGTGAAAAATTATTTAACAGTAACGACAAAAAGAAGCGTTAAGGGGATTTAACCGTGATCATTAATTCATAAATAATTCATTGCTGTTTAAAATGATTTCAAATTTATGAATATAAATATTTTTAGTATAACTATGCGAGTTAGATATTTTTTTTTCTAAAATAAATGATATTTATATTTCATATCTTACACGATGCTTAAATTTTACAACGGTAATTAAATGTTGAATTCAATGTTAAATGTTCTAAGAGTCTATACAGGGACGCTCACATAGACATTTCTGCCTGCCTGCCTGCATGCATGCATAATATATATATATATATATATATATATATATATATATATATATATATATATATATATATATATATATATATATATATATATATATATATATATATATATATATATATATATATATATATATATATATATATATATATATATATATATATATATAGATATAGATATATATATATATATATATATAGATTAATAATATATATTAATAAATTACATATACATCAGATTACAATACATATTACTAAATTACATATGCATATACAGTCTATTGCAGCACCAATGCAGTTTTCATACTGATACTTTGGAAATAAAAGTTTTACGATCCACCAAAGGGATATGTACCTTAGAAAATTACTCATTAGGATATGCGAAGTGAAACTAAATACATTTTATCTTTGCTCTATAATGGGATAAACTACAAAGAACGGTTTTTCTTCCTTCAATAACGTAAAGCCACCATAAAAGGCAACAAATAATATTAAATGAAAAAAAATATTTTAACTATATTAATTGAAAAACTTAGTGGAAGAACCAAGTGACATTTTCAGAACTAAAAAAAAGGTTGACTGAAAACTGATGTAATTAGTTATGTTACTATTTGAGTGAAGGCAAAAACCTTTCTGTTACATTAAACAAACGCATATTGATAAAACTGCCTTTTTTATTTTCTCTGATTCATTAATCCCCTAATAAATTTCACTTACCTGGTTCTTCCATCAAGTACTTTAACTTGTTCGGTATATGATTTGCACTTTTGATCATGATTTCGTAATATTTCTTAAGACTGATCTATTGATTTTTTATTTATTTTTTACTCTCCCTGTGCAAAGAACGGATATTCAGCTAGTTTCTTAATAAAAATCTTTCGTTTGTTTAAAATAAGTAATTATGATATGCAGCTTTACATCTTATACAAATTATAAAAATTAAATGCAAATGTATAGATTGCATATGTAAAATTTCATATGTATAGCATAATTAATTATTACTTGCAAGGATTGTGCTGAATTATTATACATTTTAAAATATTTTTAAAACGTATAATACATTTGATATTATACATTTAGTGAAATTTCTACACTGTGATAAATATATTTTTTTTTTAAATTTTATCGGTCAAACTTTATAAACAGCGTTTTCGCAAAATATGGGAAAGGTATCCTTGAAATATTTTCAAAAGTAGAGCTAAATGATAACACCTCTAACATTTTCAATTCGAAATGCGGAGAGGGGCAACTTCAAAATCTGAAGTAAGACCTTTCTTTTTTTCTTGCAGGAAAGGATTTTCCAGAAAAAATAATTACCCTATTTTACCTACCGAATTTTTATCTTGGTAGACAGTTCGGTAAACATGAAGATGCTGCAGAAAACAATATATTTTTTTTGTGATCATAAATTTTTGTAGTAGCTTTTGAATGTATACATTGTTTTGTTTTTTTTAAACTACAAACTTTGGTAAAAACACATTCATGTAGAAGGAGTGCATTTTCCTAGAATGTATTAATGCAAATAATTGCGTGAAGCACAGAAGAAAAAAAAATTCATAAATATTAATATTATTATAATTTTTTAAGAAAAGTTATTTTTATATATTATAAAATAAAAAAGAGATACATTTTCTTATATATATTTTAATTTTTATTTTATTCCATTGCACTTAAGAAAATAATATTAGAGAGAAATATTATCTAAATGTTAATGATATTTTTTGCTATCATTTTTTTTCTTGGGAGCTTTTTAAAAAGAAATGTAACTGTCGGTGACATATCCATAGCCGGAGGAATTATGATCAACGCAAAAAGTTATTTCGTTTTCTTTCTTTCTTTTAAATTTGTGGAATTCTACAAAACTAGAAAAACAAAAAAGTTTTTTTGAAATTTCTATTGCATAAATCTCGTTTCAAGCATCATTTTTTATTTCTAATATTTTATCTCTTTAAAAAACGAAACATTAAAATAGATTTATGCTATTTATAAAAAAGTCATAACTTGCACTATTCGTTTTATCGTTTTATTACATTTTATTTAATTTTTTTTCAGTTTTAATGATGAGTGGCTGTAACTTTTGTCTCTGAGACATTGAAAAATATAATGAGTGTATTAGCAATATTTTTATTTTTAATCGTGATTTTTATCAATCATCAAAATCGCATCAAAAGTTGGCACTCAAAATTAGAAACTAATGTCTCGATGAGAGAGAAAAAATTCCTCACCAAAAAATTTATTTGTTTCACAGTTTGCACCATTAGAGATCTTAGTATAATGCTAAAAATGGTGTAACTACTTTACACTAAAAATACAGCATCATGCAGTGAAACACCCGGCATGTTCCATTACAGTACTTTCTTTTTATCAAAAATAACTGCCACTAGATTTAATCTTCAATAACACATATATTTATAATAATACCAATATACATAACAGAGCCGCGATGGCTCAGGGGATAGAGCGTTCGCCTTCCAATGAGGCGAACCGGGTTCGAATCCCAGTCGATACGAATTCCGCATCCGGCTTGCACTGACCACAGTGCTGACGTGAAATATCCTCAGTGGTAGACGGATCATGGGTTAGAGTCCCCTTGCCGTCAGGCTAACCGTGGGAGGTTCTCGTGGTCTTCCTCTCCATGTAACGCAAATGCGGGTTAGCTCCATCAAAAAGTCCTCCACGAAGGCAAATTTCTCCCAATACTCGATCCAGGAGTTCCCTTGTCTTCTGGATTGGGTTCAAAATTACAAGGCTACGGAGTTGAACATTAGTAGCCGTAAACCCATTAAGTTGGGTCGGCTGTTCAAAGACGGTTATAAAAATAAAATATACATAACA